>CAUYLG010010043.1:0-42678 GCA_963573385.1 Cacajao melanocephalus
CTTCCTGTCTCCATTGTTAAGTACAATTATTGGCATAAAAGAGGTTTTTAATACCCATTTTTAGACTGCATTCTAGCCTGGGCAATAGAACAAGAATCTCGTTCTCTCTCCCTCTTTCTCTTCCTCTTTCATTCTCTCTTACACTCTTTTTTCTCTTTCTTTCACTCTCACTTTCTTTCCTCTCTTTTTCTTTCTTTCAAAAATAAAAAAAAAAGAATTTGTAGTAAATAAATGATATATAAAAGTAAGCAAATTCATTAGTTCTACAAGATGGCCAAGTTCATCAATAAATAATCTAATAATAACTAGGTTAAAAAAGCAAATAAACAATGAAAAAAAAACAAACTTACCCTGAATACATATGTTATCACCTTCTACATGCTGCATTTTATAGTAAACAGTCATAGAAAATATGTTGCAAAAAAACCCTGTTAAAAATAACATTTGAATGGTAAGAAAAAAGATGTAAATATAACAGGTTTCAATTTACCTAAACTCAGTCTCATTTTTGGATTTTTAAAAAATGGGCTGGACTACTGGATAGACAAACGAAATGTCTAGGTAATAGGGAAATTGAAGGCAATATACAATGAGAAGAGCTTCATTTTGATTAAATTTAGCTTTTAAAACAGAAAGAAAATATACTTTTCCATAGTGATTTATTTAGTTTGCCTACAACAGGAATAATTGTATATCTACCAAATGGAAAGAAGAGGGAAAGCAGTGCATTAATTTCACATATCTGTTTATTGTAGACTTTAACTGTGTTACAAGACCTTTCAAATTTCAAATAGAATGCGACAAATAAAACAAGGGTACTGGGTTCATTAGCATTTAATGAATAACAAATTATCTTGCCTGGGCTAGTAATCTGAATTAGTCTTTCTCCTGAGTTTTCATTTATGTTATCTTCTTTCATGCAAATTAAGGAACTACACAAACACAATTAGATGTGGCAGCTATCTCTTTAGCAAGTAACGGGAAATGTGCTTTACAAAATGAATTATAGATATATTTCTTCTCTTACCAACAACAATCAAACACTGCAGTTCAGGCACATTTTAGGCTTTTTTCACCATCTCTTGTAAGTTAGAGGATAAGGTAATATAAAGTAAATGTTTTTAAGAAAATTAATTTAGTTGTTTTCCCTATTCTATTTTTTCTCATGAATAGTTGATTTCATGAAGTCTTGGAGGAGTAGTACTTTCAAGTATTTCTGCTGAATCTAAGGTTGTACTCACCTAGAATCTACAACTCCCACCAAGCACAGCCCAGTAAGCACAACTATATGGTTCCCTCTTGCCCACATGATTTGGCTTTTCGCCCTTGGCAACAAAAGTTTGGCTCTTCAAACAAAAATAAAACTTGTTTTCAGTTCTTCAGCAATACACTTTGCAGACATAAATAAAAAGCGGCTGCATCATGGCACAACTGGCTCCAGGTGAAACTGTAAAGTAAGCAAAACTTTTCTACAGCGGTTGTAATACTGTTTCACTTCTGTAAAAATGTTCCAGGCATTAAATTTACTTTACTTGAACATTGACTTATTTTGCAGATGTTAGATAATTTAATTGTCACCATAATTTTATGAAATAAGATTAGCTAAACCAGAAATTTTAATTCAGAAAAGTATGTGGTAACCTATTGCACAGTCAGTAAATGGTAGATCCAGTGCTTAAACACAAATCTGAATAACTCCAAAAGATGTGTTCTTGTCTTTTTATCACACTGCCTGCCAGGAAACTGGGCTTTTCACAATTTCCCGGACATGGTAATTTGCAGTGTGGCCTACCTCCTGGGTCCAGTTCATTAACCAGGCTCATACTATTGGCCCTACTGGTGTCTCTCCTCCTTTAAACCTAGAAGGCCTGTGTCAGCCAACATTAAAACCTACTTTCCTGTATTGCAGTTGCTGATTTTTAAGCAGCTTCCATAAGTAGGGTACTATTTTGGCATCAAAGGGCATACTTTCTGTGCTAAAGTAGTTTGGAGTCTAGAGGGACAACACAGATGAAGAATTTCTGAAGAATGTGATTAATATGAAGGTAAAGTATTCAAGGAAGGCTGTGGAAGAAAAGTCTGATGCTTTCTGCAGGTTTCTGCCAATTTCCAGGGGAAAAAATCTTCTCATGGTCATCTCTGGCTCCAAGGCCATGACTATTTCTTTGTTCAGCACCTTGACAACATTGTGTTTTTCAATGACACAAATATAAAACTTAGCTTTTTTCTTTATATAACTCCACACAATTAAATACAACTGCCATCCTAATCCTGAATGTGTAACATCGTAACTAAGAGAAGAGGAAGAGAAGAGTTAACTCAAAACAAAATGAGAAATGTTAATCAAGTATTACACATTTTTGTCCTTAAAGATTCTTCAACCATTGTTCACTGTGTCCTTACTATACCCCACTGTCTGTTCTTTCCCTCTCTCCTTTCTTCGTTTCTTCCCCAGCATCCCTATTTTCCTGCCAGTTTGAAAGTCAAGGAGCAGGCCAAGGTGGAAGGATCACCTGAGCCTAGGAGTTAGAGACCAGCCTGGGCAACATAGGGAGACCCCGTCTTTACAAAAATTAATTTTAAAATATTAGCCAGACAAAGTAGTGCATGCCTGTAGTCCCAACTGCTCAAGAAGCTGAAGTGGAAGGATGGCTTGAGCCCAGGAACTTGAGGCTGCAGTGAGGAGCTGATATCCTGCCACCACACGCTAGCCTGGGTGACAGAGCAAGACCTTATCACTGAAGAAAAAAAAAAAAAAGAAAGAAAGTAAAAGGTAGAGAAATCCAACAAGCTAGTTTAGTGTGTTTGTGTGGGTGTCTTCAGGCAGGACATTAAATCATCATATTCTAAGCACAAGCTCTTTCTCCCTAATAGAAATTTTGATGACAGCTCTTGAAGCTACATAAGTAGGTAAGGTTCCTCTAAAAAGAATACAAAAAAAAATACAGAACACAAACAGAAAATTTATAGGAGTGGTCGATGTATGACAGAAAAGGATAAAAATGAGCTTATAAAGATTGGTGAGTTTCACAGAGCCCCAGAAAAAAAAAAAAAATCAGGAAAGAAGGCTGAGTAAACAGTGTGAAATGCAAGAGAGATGAAGGGCAAGAGGGAAAACAGGACACTGCCTCTGGCAATGTGGCAGATATAGTTATTGCTGACTTCAGCAAGAGCAGTTTCAATATCATATGTAATGCTGACTGACTGTTATATAGATTCATCCTAAAAATAAGTATTATTCACAATGGAAAGGATTTCTGTTTGTTTGTATGCTTTAAGCTCAGGTTAAAATAAAACAGAACTTTGGTAATATCAGGTTAATTACATTATTATTATTATTATTATTAGAGACAGAGTCTCACTCAGACGCCCAGGCTGGAGTGCAGTGGCCTCATCTTAGCTCACTGCAACCTCCGCCTCCTGGGCTAGAGCAATTCTCCAGCCTCCCCTTCCCAAGTAGCTGGGTTTACAGTCATGTACCACCATGCCCAGCTAATTTTAGTATTTTTAGTAGAGACGGGGTTTCACCACGTTGGCCAAGCTGGTCTGGAACTCCTGACCTCAGGTGATCTGCTTGCCTTGGCCTCCCAGAGTGCTGGGATTACAGGCATGAGCCACCACGCTCAGTCTCGTATTATTTTTTTAAAGAATTCTAGGTAGATCTATAGCTTTCACAAGACAAGTGCACATACACAATCCCTTTTATCTGAAATAAAAGGAGTAATTTTATTTCTGCATACAATTTCAGTTGTTATGTTTCTCGGATTTAAAAAATCTTACCTATAATTGAAGCATGAAAAATGTAATAAAGACTCTAATCATAACTACAAATGAAAACAGAGAGCATTTATATATATGTCAGAAACATTCACAATATAAACATAACATTCTTGATTCATTATTATACCTCTTTACTCTTGAGCATAATTATGGATAATAAACATGTGGAGATAATAGAAGCTCTGAGAAGCTGACCAGTCTAAATATGTGTGTGTGTGTGTATGTATACATGTGTGTGTGTATATATATATATATACATATATATATATAGAGAGAGAGAGAGAGAGAGATCACCAAATTTGGTAGCCAGTTTTATTTATACATTGTCTATTCAGATAGATTAACTTATATCCCTCATTAAAATCTCTAATTCTATACACAGTTTATTAATTATAGTTAATTATTCCTTTTTCTCAATATTTTCCTAAATTAATCAAGTAGCTAATTAACTTTTTCTCTTGTTTGTTAAAATGAACTTTTGTTTTATGTCTTTTAATTTCATTTCCAATGTCCTTCCCTTTCCTAGTGTTCATAATCTAATACTTTTCTCTTCCTTCATATTTTTTCCATCCCTGTTCACTTGTATTAGCTTGCTAGAGCTGCCAAAACAAAATTATGTTGACTGGGTGGCTTAAACAATATAAATTCATTTCTCACATTTTTGGAGGCTGGAAGTCCAAGATCAAAATGTCAACAGGGTTGATTCCTCCTGAGGCCTTTCTCCTTGGCTGCTTTCTCACATCCTCATGTAGCCTTTTCCCTGTATAAGTGCCTTCCTGGTGTCTCTTTTTCTTTTTATGACATCAGGACTATTGGATTAGGACCCCCACCCTTATCACCTCATTTAACTATAATTACTACCTTAAAGTTTCTATCTCCACGTAAAGTAATACAATGGCTTCAAGTTTTGCACTTCGGGGTACACAATTTATATAATATCTTATATATTCTACCTGTGAGATCTTCACAGTATTTTTACTTCCCCTGTCTCTTACCCTGACTCTGGGGGTAAACTTTGAAATAGTTTAATTATCCACCTACCCTTATTTCACTTTTGAGGAAATGGCTTAATCCTTTAAGACATTTTAATATCTTTTTGTTTATGAATTCCTTTTATATCAAGAATACTTCTTAGCCTTCAATTTTCGCAGAGTCAGTTCAGTTTCATTTATATATTTGTATCTGCAAGGTTCATTGCTCAATACTTGTCCTTTCACTTTAATTGCCCATCTAAAGGCCTCTGTTTTTTGTTGTTAAGTTAAATTTTTTCTTAAAGTACCGTTTTTGGTTGGTGTAGATGGGCAATAGATTAATTGAAACCCTATGTCAAAGCAAATGTCTTCCATTCTAACCAGTGAATAATGATGTATATCGGTTAATAATTCTCCCACTGATGTTTATGCTATAGGTAATCTCTACATGTCATTCTACTGTGTTCTGTCGTCTAGTGTGGCAAGATAACGAACTCAATGCTTTTTTTTCTTAATGGCTAACTTTATTTCTGTTTGCAACCTTGTTTACAAAGTTTCTTTTTGTATAACAGTATATCTTTGCATTGTCAATGAGGAATTTGAGGAATTTCATTCCATTTGGCCTCCATGACATCTATTCATGTCTCAGCAATAACTGTTCTTTTCTTTAGATAATCTTGTAGAATTTTGAAAAGTTATAAACATTTTTAAGTTTTATAAAACGTTGTGTTGATCTGGTGTTTTTGTTAGGTTTGCTGCATATATTAATCTCCTTAAGGACTCTTGCTATTTTTCCAAAATAACAACTCCCAATAGATCTATTTATTTAGAGGCCTTTTCTGATTGTTGTGTTCAATATTCTCTAGGTCGCTACTAAATGCCTTTTCTGTATCTGCTCATTGGGGTTTAGTTTTTGTGGCTACTGTCTTTAAAGTGCAGAACTTCACAGAGTGATTTGAGGCTCAGTGGACTTGACTCCTAGGATAGCATTATAGCTGGAGGGAATTCTTCAGGGCCTACTAAATCACTAGGAGACTTCTTTGCTCCATGCTCTCCTCCCACCTTTCCAGCTGCAGGAAGTGAGATAACCCATCACATTTTTTTGGCAAATACCCATGCTTTTGGGAATCAGGAGAAATGAATACATCTAAAGAAGCCACAGCTGACCTTCCTAAAGTGTGCAAGATCTCTCTGATCTTCTCCAGGAGGATTTACTACTCTCTTACCCTAGTTCTGTCCGTCTTCTACCCTGTTCTCCAGTCTCTCATCAGGATCAGAGGGGAAAATATCCTGCAGCAGCTCTCTTGGTTACATTCCCCAGATTTGACCTGACTACTGAAGAGACAAGAGTGGGGGATAGCTAAAAGAGAATTTGAGGAGGAAGTGAAGGTAGGACATATTTAGGTTGCCAGTTTCTAGAATGCCTATGCCTTTTGAAAAATCTAACTTTTACTATATGTTATTAGCATATTTTGAAATATTATGAAATTATTCATAAGTATTCATTTATTTATGCCTCATTGTATGCATTATTAGTTCACAAGGGAAACATTGCATGTTAAATGATATTCTAGGTATTTGGTATTACAAAAAGAAATATTATTATTACACTTGTTTCTCTTGTGTGTGGCCAAATGTCCACCAAATACCTGCTACACCAAATACCTGCTAACATGACTTGACAGAACCTTAATGAGGGTTCTCGCTCCTTTTCCTAGACCCCTGAACTTTGTCCCATCCTTGAGCTTGAGCACTGAAAGGTAGAACAATGCCCTATTCACAGCCTCTGCTGAGAATCAGCTGACTGCAAAAAAAAAAAATTTCTCTTCAGTTCTTTTATCATGCCACCTGCTACCCCACTCCTGCATATGCAATTCTTTTCTGTCTTGTTCTTACTTAATAAAAGACATAAGTCCTTTTCGCCTTTATTTGGAGATACTTTGGGATATTATGGTTACAGCATTGTCTCTTTGTAATAGCCTTTTACATGGTGTCTTAACTTATTTAAGTCTAGATTTCTTTTTAATATATTAAAATTGTTTATATGCTGAGTTGACCTTGAATAAAATTAGAAGAAACACTTTTGACAAAATAAAGGATGGTTGTGTTGAAGAGAGATTTCATTACTTCATGGAAATCTTTAATTTAAAAAGATGAATTTTAGAATGTAAACTAGCATTTTAATGTTGACAAGAAGCAGCTAAATAATTCAACTAACTATTATTGAGTATCTACAGTGAGACAGAAAATGTATTTTATGCTTCCAAATACTTTATCACCTTCAGGTTTCCCATTAACTCTATGAAATCTTAGCCCATTTTCTGTAAGAAGAAAATGAAGCTCAGAGGTACAGTCATAATATGGTTTGACCAAGGTCATACAGTTAGCAATAATGTGGACAGTTGCCATTTGAATGCAAGTCTCAGGATGACAAGCCAAATGCTGTTTACACACAACAGCTGCAGCACAAAATGTGTATACCAATTGCTTGTAAAAGGGGAGGGGTGAACTGCTTTGTATAATATTGAAAGTTGAACACTTTCAAAGTCATCTTGGGATCTACAGGCTTAGAGAACGTTGTCATTAAATCAACAAACAAGATACATTAAGGACACTGAGGGAAGTTTTTCTGCACATCCAAAAGATGAGCTTGCTTATGGATATTTTGTAATTTTTTCCATTTGCTGGTGGCATTTAAGAGAACTGAGAATCCTATTTTAAGCCTATGAGGTATTTTGGAAGTTTGCCACAGAATTATTCTTCCTTTACTTGTGAAGATTTTTGCTTTAGATCCTGCCATTATTTGAAAAAAAACATTATGAAATATTTCAAAGTATTCTGAAAACTGGTGCTGGTTACATTTGATTCTTACTCAAAACTAATTTGTGTAGAAATAAAGGGACTAAATAAAACCTTTTGTGTGTATGTTTTCATCGTCTCTTGGTGTCCTTAAGTCTTCTCTACTTTATAAAAGAAGAAATAAATTATTTAGATCTAGCCAATGAAAAGTCATCACTTATCTTGACAAGATTCTAAATAGGTAGTCTTACATTTCAAGGTCATGAGTACTATAACACAATGAGGCAATTTTCTCCAGTCTGCCTGTGTTAGACTGAGAGTTAACAAACACAGCTATAATATAGGCCTTGGACTTTGCATCTGTAGCAGTGGGCAAGTCCAGTTCAAAGACAAATAAAATAGCTTCACAGAGACCACTAGTCAAGTAGTATATTTAGAATAATAAAATCATCTCTCTATTTCTTTCCTCCTCTTTCATTCTTTTATTAATACTTTATCATTTTTTGTTTGTTTTTAGTAATGTGTAAATTCCACTTAAAACTTAGTTTTACATATGCAAGCCTTATTTTGAGGAAACGTCTTATGTTTCCACTGGTTTTTTATCTTACACATGATACTTCTGTATTTCAGTAGCACTCTGGCTTAGATTCAGTAAGTGTCATGACTTTTCTGTCCTCTGTTCATGTTTCTCATTGATCATAGACTTAAAATCAGTATAATTCTAACTAAAGGATCTAATACGGGATACTTATCTACTTAAGGAAACATTTCCTTTGAGAAGGAAAAGTTATAATAGAGAAACTTTGAGGTTGCAGAGATGAAGCAGAAATTCTGGAAGTCCTTTAAAGTGTTTATATCACCTAAAAAAAAAAAATAGGAAAATAGTGAATGGCTGACTAATCCAGGTATAAAGACTAAAAATTACCTTCTAATATGAAAGATTTTCCTCTAATATTTGGCAATAGAACTCCCTAAGTTTTAGCCAAGCCCATGACCACCTGCTTAGAGATTGTATTTCCCAGCCCCCTTGCAATCCCATTTGGTTATATGATTAATTTCCTACCAGTAGAACAGAAACAATGTATACAATGACTAAGTGTTAACCATAAAGTAATTAGAAAGTTAATTCTTTCTCTCTTTTCACCTTCCCAAAACTGCAATACTACAGAATATACTATTGATATAAATTCTAATCTTAACTGACTATGAAGACAATGGAACAGATACATAACCTAGCCAAAGATAGAACTAACTTGGGTATTTAGGTGACCCTGCAGAGCAGAACTAACTGTAAGTTTGTATACATGCACCTTCTCAATAACCCTGGCCAGTTAAGCAGAAAGGAAATAAAACACTAACTTGATAAAGACTTAAAGTTTGGAGTTTCAGTATAGTAGTTAAGATTACAGAGGTACTTTAAGCATTACAGAGGGGTTTTGTCTGATATAGAGCAAACACAAGAGGAGAATACCAGCTTCCAATATTTATTTATTTTAAGCTGGTTGGGCATGAAATGGCAAAACATGCACAAAAAGTATCAAGTCCAGAATATATTTTTCAAATTAAGGGAAAATTATCATATTTAATACTTGCTTCAACTGACTCAAACAATTTGCAATCCTTCAACTCAATCAAAATTGGAAAGTAGCATCTCAGTTAAGTGTTAGGGCCATTCTAACATGTCAGAAGACCTGAGTTGTGGAAGAGATAAAGGAGCAACAACAATCTTTACACTTTTTTCAGACATTTACTTCAAATGGGGAGATCTTGGGAAGCAGTAGGAAAGCTATGGCAATGGCACTTGCTATAATCATTTAAACTGTAAATGTGTGGATTAGCTGTCTCCCTCTATATATTCATATATTGTAGTCCTAAACCTCCAATGTGACTATATTGAGGTATTGGGCCTCTGAGGGGCTTGCAGTAAAGGTTAGGTAAAGTCATGGGTTAGGTAAAGTCATGGGAATGGGGTTCTCTTGGTAAGATTAGCAGCTTTATAAAAAGAAATTATCCTTCCACCATACGACAAGATGGTGAAAATGTGGCTAATACTTCTCAGGAAGTGGGCCCTCACCAGAAACTAAATTGACATGTACTTTGGTCTTGAACTTGCCAGACTCAAGAAATAAATGTCTTTTTTTTAGCCACTCAGTCAAGGGTATTTTGCTATAGCAGTCAGAGTAGACCAATGCTCAGACAAAATGCAACAGTAATATATACATTTTTAAGTCAATTTAAAGAAATTATATAACTGCTAAGATATCCAAGGCTTGAAGTGTCCAGATCTTGGAAGAAAGGAATTTCTTTGAGGTGATTCTAATTATTTTGTGTACAGCTTTTTTTTTTTTTTTCAGGAATTTATTGCCAGCAGACTGCACTAAAAGAAATACTTTTAAAAGTCTCTGGGTGGAAGGATGGGCTGGGCAACTAAGTGAAGGTTGATGTCAAGGTAACCATGACATAAAAGGTCAAGATCTTCACATTTCCCCCTCCCTGAAATGATCCCAATCTGAAAAAGAATGGAGGTTATTAGAGGTAAGACTGTATACAGAAATCTTCACCTTGAGGTTTTTGCTGAATTCTTGTCAAACAGGGCAAGAGGCAAAGAAATCAAGAAAACAACAAACACTGAAATATTGAACAATTTTTGTCTCTCTCATAATATTAAGAAAGAAAACTGTAGTTTAGGATTCACCAAGAAACAAGGGTGCTAGTATACACTCCAAGTTTGCAGCTAATGTTATTAGACACCTCTGCCATGGGAATTATTGTTAATAAGATATAATATCAGGTTTCCAAAGGTGAAATCCCATTGGAGTCAGCTTAGACTGTAATTTGGGATAGTGTTCCCTGTACAGTTCTTTGATGAAGGACAAAGTAAATATTCTGTGACAGTAAATCAAATAAGTCATAGTCTCTAAAGTTTGACATAAACAGTGTTAAAATATTATTAAAATTGTCATATCAACAAAAACAGCAAAAACAAAAAAAGGAAAACTTGCTTATAGAAACAAACTCAGAGGTGACGTATTTTTAGACTGGTAAAAGTTTTTTAAAACTGTGATTACAAAAATGAAGACAATAGTAAGCAATATGTAGAATTTTATCAGGGAACAAAGACTATAAGAATTGAAGGGAAATTCTGAAACTTTTTTTAAGAAGTAAAATTTACAATAGATGTATTCAATAACACATTGGACATAGCAGAAGACAGATTAAATTAACTAAATAGAAGAGTAGAAAATGATTCAGCCAAGAAACAAAAATTTTAAAAAGAACCACCTTGCCATGCATGTACGTATGCAGCAATCCTGCATAATCTGCACATGTACCCCAGAACCTAAACTACAGTTAAAGAAAAGGAAAATACATAGGTTATTAAACACATGATACTTGATTTACATTATTAAATATATATAATATTGGAGTCCCAGAAGAGGAAGGGAATGAAACAGAGAGGCAACCTTCTGAATAAGTTAAAGGTAAGAATCGTCTAAATATAAACGCAAACATCAAAGTACAATCTCATGAAAATCAGGCAAGCTAGACATAGAGACACAACTAGTCACAATGTACAAAAGGCTTCTGATAATCAAAAGATATATAGGAAGTTATAAAAGCAGCCAAATAAAAGAGATACAGTTGCTCTCTGGTATTCATGGGAGATTGGTTCCAGGACCTCCCAGACAGCAATATCTATGGATGCTCAAATTCCTGATATAAAATAAAATAGTATTTGTATATCCCCTTTGCACATCCTCTCATATACTTTAAATCATCTCTACATTGATTACAACACTTAATACAATGCAAATGTTATGTAAATAGTTGTTATACTAATTCATGTAAGAAATGAGAAAAGAAAATAAAGTGTGTATGTGTTCAGTACAGATGCAATTTTTTTGTAATTTTTCCATTTGCAGTTGATTAGATTCATGAATATAGAACACACAGAGAAGACAAATTGTATGTCATTTTTAGAGATGAAATAATAAAATTGACACTTTATTTCTCAAATAATTACATAAAGGAGAAGAAAATAAATGGCAACTTTAAAGTGATGAAGAAAATGACTAGCAAACCTAGAAATTATACTTCCACCAAAAATATCATTTAAAAGTTAAGACATTTCCAGACTAATGAAAACAAACAAAAATTGTTTCCAGCAGATTGTACCTAAATAATTACTTTTAAAAAAGTTCTTCTGGCAGAGAACGTAATCCCAGACCAAAGTAAAAATATGCAGTAAAAAGTGAAGAATGACAAAAGGGTGATTTTGTGGGTAAATATTAATAAATAGCTATTGTAGAAAACAAGAACATTGATACATATAGGTTTTTAAAATGTAGAACCATAAATGCATGACAACAAAACAAAAAGAAATAGGTGGCAGAGATTGATTTAATGAGTTCTAATATATTGTTATCCTGGGAAGCAAAGTATTCAATTATATTACCCCTAATGATTCAACAATGCATTCATTACTCTAGCAGTAATGAAATGTGTATCTCTCTAGCCAGTAAAATGACAAAACAGGGTACTGAAAAACACTAAGTAGTAAAAATAAGACTAAAAGAGAAAAGAAAACAACATGCAACTGTTGGATCAAGTGGAAAACAATTTTAATTCATGTGACTATATGATTATACTTCTATTCTGAAAAGCTATAAAGTGAATTTATAAACCATCTGTTGACTCATGCAACATAATGACAAAAGTATCATTTTGACTTTTTATGAAACATTTTTTCTTACTGTAGTTTGCAATTCTTGAGAAAAAATACAAACTATATGAAACAAATAAACAAGGACACTGTCTTAGAAACTGACTACAATGCAAATTAAATCAAATTATTAAAGAAAATCATCATCAACCTCATCACTATCACCTAACATTTATATTGTGCCTATTATACATGATTCACTGTTCAAATCATTCATATTTATTGTTATTCAATTCTCTCAGAATTCTTATATTATTTTTCTTTTATAGATGCAAAACATGAGGCACAAAAAACTTTTAAAAACTTGCCAATATTACAGAACTTATAAATGTTAGAACTTACAGTTTAACTCAGACAGTCTTACTTCATTGTTGTGTTCATAATCACTTGACTAATATGTATTTTTCAATTTGTGTCATTATTTAAGTTAATATATTATACTGATCCTTGAATGGAATAAAATTTAAATGAGTATTTTGCTAAACTTGGTACTAATTTTATATTAAAATATTCTCTCATTTTTATAAATTCATGCAATTCTAGATTCTGGGAATTACTAATTGTTTTTGAACAAAATTATAAGAGAGGAAATTGTTCTTATATTTTCTAAGGAATAGCTTTATCAGCAGATTTTTTTTTCCTACTTAAGTGTCATTTCAAGGAATAAACTAGATAATGATTTTAAAGAAAAAGCAAAACATGGAATTTGCTCTTAAGTACTAACAAGTTTAATATGTGAATAAAATAGTATAAAATATTATATTCCAGTGGTAATTAAAATGACATATCATTAAAAGTGCTATCTTCAAGTGAGATTTTTATATTCCTGTTTTTTGTTGCATTTTGTGTTTATCTTTCCAATAGCAAATGAATAACAAAATACCCTGCCTAGTGACAGTTGCATTCTGTTTATGTTATGTGGGTTTCAACAACGAATATTTAGAGAGTGACAAAAAGTGATAATTTTTAAGAGTAGACTACAAAAACCAAATTTGCTAAAGGTTAAATGGTACTCACAAAGATAATATTAACTAAAAAGAAAATGACATTTTTAAACCTGTCCTAGAATTCACTTTGCAAATTTATACATTGGTTTCCAAAT
The DNA here is from genome assembly GCA_963573385.1 of Cacajao melanocephalus. NCBI lineage: Eukaryota > Metazoa > Chordata > Mammalia > Primates > Pitheciidae > Cacajao > Cacajao melanocephalus. Next base: position 13,376 of record CAUYLG010010043.1, read on the forward strand.
TTAATGTATAAATTGTTTTTTATATTTTATATTAATAAAAGAGTATTTTATTATATTTAAGTATAATATCCAGTCTCTATATAACCACTTTCCATATCAAAGTACGATTTAGAAATATTAATGGTAATAGTTTACTTTATTTTATGTAAATAAAATAGCCCTTTTATTGTCAGGTATTGTCAGTTGGGATAATCCTTACCTGTTCCTCCCTTTGGAGGGTAAATTAGAACATGATTGGGGTTCACATGATACATGATTAACATCTCTGAGTAAGCAGGACTTTCAGCACCTTGATTGCTTCTATCTGATTTTTCTGAAAAAAAAAAATTACCAGGCATGATAAAAAGGTGATCACTTATATGGTTACTTTTAATTTCCATTTATTTATTTAATCTAATAGCAAAGTCAATATTGAAACTCTTGAAATTCTCCATTTGGCAACAAGTGATATAAAATGTTTTTCTGTCTTAAACTACAGGTTCCAAATACTTCTTTGATGTGAATTCCGCTACCTCTATCTAAGCAGAGAAATTTGAGAAAAATACTTTGCAATAGAAAAAAATATTAACATTATTCATTAATATTTCCAGACATAAAATTGAACATCGGTAATTATATTCAGGATTTTTATAGTGAATAGAATTTCTATATGATGTTTGATCATTTTTGCTCTTATGAAAACATAATACATGTTTAGTTTGGATTGTAGAGATATGGGATTTGGTCAAAAATATGTTTCCTTCTATTCCCAACTACATATTGCCACTTGTGGCTTCAATAGGAACCCCAAACTTACCAAAGCCATTTTGCAGAGAAGCCAAACCAATAGGATTAATATAGTTACACAGTAAGTCCTCACTTAACTTTGCTGATAGGTTCTTAGAAACTTCAACTTTAAGCAAAACAATGTGGCTGGCATTATGGGATCACGCCCGTAATCTCAGCACTTTGGGAGACCAAGGCAGATGGATTATCTGAGGAGTTCAAGACTAGCCTGGCCAACATGGTGAAACCCTGTCTCTACTAAATATACAAAAATTAGCTGGACGTGGTGGTGGGCACCTGTTATCCCAGCTACTAGGGAGGCTGAGGCAGGAGAATCATTTAAACTCAGGAGACCGAGGTTCCAGTGAGCCAAGATTGTGCCATTGCACTCCAGCCTGGGTGGCAGAGTGAGACTCTGTCTCAAAAATAATAACAATAATAATGTATAACAGGTCTTCAAATAAGATTGTTTCCTGTTTCCTTCAATGTTGGTTGTTTTCTTATAATGTTGATGAGAAAAAATTTTGCTTTGTTATACGTATTTTTGCTTAAGTTCTTCTTTTCCAAGAATTTATTGTTTATATTAAATGAGAACTTACTCTAGATAAGCAAAGACTTATTATGAAAATTGAGTCATGCAATTATGGGGGCTGAGAAGTCCCATAACATGCTGTCTGCAAGCTGGAGACCCAGGAAACCTGATGGTATAATTCCGTCTGAGTCCAAAAGCCTGAGAACCAAGGGAGCCAATAGTGCCACTTCCAGTTTAAGGCCAAAGGCCTGAGAGCCAGAAAGTAGGAGCAGGCACTGGCATCCCAGTGTCTGAAGACTGAAGGATCAGGTGCTCTGATGTCTGAGAGCAGGAGATGGATGTCCCAGCTCAAGATAAGAAAGAAAGCATTAACCCTTTCTCTTTTTGTTCTATCCAAACTCTCAATGGATTGGATGATGCTCACCAATATTGGTGAAGGTAGATCTTCTTTACTCAGTTTACTGATTCAAATATTAGTTTATTCCAAAACCACAGACACACCCAGAAATGTTCTTCTAGCTGTCTGGCATCCCTTAACCTAGTAAGTTGATACAAAAAATTAGACATCACTATTATTATTTATATAATCTTCATCAAATTTTTCTCTATCAAATATGTTTTTATGTTGTATTCACAATATTATGGCAATATTATTTCCTAACTAGTGATGCCAAATCAAATTACATGAATCTATTTTCCTAATATCCTCCTTCATATCTTAATATTAATGTTATTTATTTTTCTGTGTTTTTTTTTTTCTTTAATGGATTCTTGCTCTGTCATCCAGGCTGGAGTGCAGTGGCACAACCTTGGCTCACTGCAACCTCTGCCTCCTGGGTTCAAGCTATTTTCCTGTCTCCACCTTCCGAGTAACTGGGATTATAGGTATGCACCACTATGCCCAGCTAATTTTTTGTATTTTTAGTAGAGACAGTGTTTCACCAAGATTACCAGGCTGGTCTTGAACTCCTGACCTCAAGAGATCCATCCACCTCAGCCTCCCAAAGTACTGGGATTACAGGTGTGAGCCACCACACCTAACCTTGTTTTCTTTTTTTGACTTTATTGGCAAAAATTTATCTTTAGTTATATATTTTTTAAACACAGATTATCACCAGATCTTATTTTTCAACTTTTATCTTTTTTTTTACTTTTCAAATTAGGATGAGAGTGATTTCTTTTTCTAAAATGCAAAACCAAAGTCATATTTCAAGAAAAAATTTTTCAAAAATTTCTTGTTGCCTATAGACAAAAGCTCAAAAACTTCTAGCCTAGAATATAAGACTCACAGGCACAACATTCTGGCCTGGTCCACTAGCCTCTTTTACTTTATGTTAAAAAATGTAATGAATTGTATCAGTGTCTTATGTCAAGTACTTTCATATTTTTTGTAGGCTAAAGGAAAAGGCCATGTGGCTCTCTAGAAGAGACCTAGATAGATTTTGGAAACAACAACTTTATGGCCTTTGTTAGGTCCTAGATACTGAAACCTAATTACAGGGACTGACAATCATTTTGCTTCTGGTAATTTCCTAAGTTACAGTTGGATGAAAGGTTTTTATAAGAATCTTAAATCCTACATCACAACAGTTATCACATGAGATGATCCGACAATTTATCCTATAACCAAAGGAACAGGAGACAACAACTCTAATCTAATCACAGTTAACATTTTCCAAAGAACCTTCTGATCAACAGAATTTGGCAATAATATAAACCTGAATCCCAGATTGACATACTCTGCCCTTGCATAAAATAGGGCTGATTGCAAAAGAGAAAAAAAATAATTAAAATAAATATCCCTGGGAGCAGTTATTAACTAGGTTATAGTGTTCCCTACTGAAAAATGGTCAAGAAAAACTAGACAAGGTCCTTTTATGACTGTGGTGAAACAAGATAAATACAAGACCATTCTGTAAGCATCTTCAAATACAGAAAAGAAGGACTCTGTACCACCATAAAATGATTAAACCATTTCCTCTTAGGGCTGCAGTGAATTACTGCTATTACATTACCAATGAGAAATCTAGCTGCAAGTACTTATACCCATCTCTTAGATATAAATTATTTGGAGATCCAGTCATCGAATTGCCCTCACTTTCTGTCAGCACTGAATCCTTGAACTCTCTTCCAATCACCTAATTAATAAATTGTAATTTTTTTCTTACCAAGATGCTCCTTTGTATGTAATTTCTCTTGCGGTAGATAATTAATATACTTAACTCTGCTTAAACACAGTCAATATTTTTGACTCTGTTTAACATATGTGGCACTCTTTATACATTGGAATTAAACAAATCTTCATTTCTTTCTCGTCTTTACTCCTATACCCCACCAATCATAGGGTCTTTCAATTGTTTTTCTTAATTTTCAGATATTTCACTGTTTTCCATCTCCATTGTAACCCATTGTAACCACCTGGTTCATTCCATGCCCTTTTTTATCTGAATTATTAATCCCTAAATGAGCTCCCTAAACTCAAAGTTTGACCCTTCTGCAATGCAGTGCAAATGAGTGTGAGATATATATATATATCTTTTTTTTTTTTCGGTCATCTTAACCAGGTTAAGGGATACTGAAAGAAGTGGTAAATCATTATTTCTGAGTGTGTCTGTGAGGATATTTCTGGAAAATATTAACATTTGAATCAGGAGACTGAGTATAAACATCTTTGCTCACCAATGTGGGCAGGCATCATCCAATCTGTCGAGGACTCAGAAAAAAAAAAATTTGGATGAAGTGTGAATTTGAGGTAGGAGGTGAGACTCAACTCCAAAGGTGGGGCTTAAACACCAGACCAAATTGAGGACTAGCTAAAACAGGTTAAGAAGGGGAAGCAGCTTTTCTAAAGACATGCGTACCAGTATGCCACGTCAGTTTACCATTGCCATGGCAACACCCAGAAGTTACCACCCCTTTCCATGACAATAACCTGATAACTGGGAAGGTAACCATCCATTTTCTAAAAATTTCTGTATAAACTGCCCCTTATTTTGCATACAATTAAAATTGGATATAACTATGACTGCAGAACTGCCTCTGAGCTGCTACTCTAGGCACAATGCCTATGGAGTATCCCTGCTGCACAGAAGCAGTACGTCTGCTGCTGCTGTACACCGCTGTTTCAGTACGCTGCTACTTCAACAAAAGTTGCTTTTTAACACTACTTACTTGTCCTTGAATTCTTTCCTGGGTGAAGCCAAGAACCCTCCTGGACTTAGCTAATATTTTGGAGCTTGCTTGTCCTGCAGCAAATTCACTGTCTCTCCTTAAGCTAGAACATTCATCTTCTCTTGCCTTTACCCATGGGCAGTTCTTGATTATCAGTCATTCAGCCTTAGACTGGGAGTTATGGCACTGACTCCTGTGATTCTCAGACCTTCTGACTTAGACTGAATTATACCATTAACTTTGCTGGGTCTCCGGCTTGCAGAGGGCATATCTTGGAGATTCTCAAGCCTCCGTAATCATATGAGCCTAAACAGTCAGGAATTGCTTAACAGCAAGGATACATTGTTAGGGAATTACATCATTGTGGGAAAATTACTGTGTGTACTTACATACACCTAGGTGGTATATCATACTACACACCAATAGATATAGCCTGTTGTTCCCAGGCTACAAATCTACACAGCATGTTACTGTACTGAATATTGTAAGCAATCGTAATGCAAAGGTATTGGTGTATCTAAACAGATCTAATCATAGAACAGGTACAATAAAAATACATTATAAAAGTTAAAATGTTACACCTGCATAGGGCACTTACCATGAAGGGAACTTGCAGGGCTACCTCTGAGTAAGGGAGTGAGTGGTGAGTGAATGTGAAGACCTAGGACATAAATGTACAATACTGACACTACTGTAGACTTCATAAACACTATAGGCTTAAGCTACACCAAATTTATTAAAAAAAATTTCTTTCATCTAAAACAAGTTAACCTTAGCTTACTGTCACATTTTTACACCAAAAACTCTTTAATTTATTTAGCTTTTTTGACTCTGATAATATCATTTAGCTTAAAACACAAACTCATTGTATAGTTGTAAAAAATATTTTATGTTGTTATTCTATATGTTTTTTATTTTCATTATTTTATTCTTTGTAAAATTTTTTGTTGAAAACTTAGACACAAATATACACATTAGCCTGGACCTGTACAGCATCAAGATTGTTAACATTACTGCCTTCCACCTCCACAATTCATTTTACTGAAAGTCTTTAGTGGCAACACCCTGTATGGAGTTGTTATCTCCTATGATATCCATGCCTTCTGTAATACCTCCTGAAGGACCTGCCTGAAGCTCTTCTTGATGAGGTGTCACACTTTTCAAAAATATGTCCATGGTGGTTTGCTTAGTTTTTTTCCTTGTTTCATCATATATTTGCTTCTTGGCACACAATGCACCATTTTTCTCTATTAATAACAACCTTTTGGTATTGAAGTCTATGTTTTTAAACTTTTCAAGCAGTTTGCTGAGGTCTAAGCAAGCTTCTTCTAAACCATTTCCTATGAATTTTGGGGGAGTCATTCTTTTCTTTTTCTTCTCTTGCAGTTTTCTTTTCTTTTGTCTCTTCTTCAGCTATCCGTTCCTGTTCAGTTCCAACAACCCCTCATTAGTCAGTTTCTCAGGAAGCGCCTTTAGGAGCTTCTCAATTCATCTTCATACACACCCAGGTTAAATTTGTTTGCCAGCTCAACCATAGCCTTATTTCTTTTTGCAACCTCCTCATCCTTGACAAATACTTTGAAGCCATGAACAAGCTTCTTAAGTGTCTTCTTCAACATGCTGTTAACACATGCTTTGGTGACATCATCCTAAACCCAAGCAAGGTTCTCAGTCATAGATGTCCTTCCACAATTGAATTAGTGTCTTCTCAGTGTCTTCCTTAGTTGCAGCAATAGTCTGGATAAAAATCTTCCTCAGGTAGTAATCTTTAAAAGCTGCTGTAACTTTTTAATTTATTGGTTGGATCAAAGTGTTTCTCCCTCCAAACACCAATTTGATGTTGGGATGAAGATTACCAATACAAGAAGGATGTTCAGGAGCATCATTAGCAATAAGCAAAATATTGAAAGCTATGTTATTCTCCAAAAAATACTTTTCCACTTTGCTGGCATAGCAATTCAGGCGGGAATCTTGGAAGAGGAGCTGGCTCACCGGTGTCTTCTGATTGCTCCTATAGTAAACCGGAAGTGAGTGCCTACTGATATCCTGGAAGGTCTGGGTTTTTTACCGTGCTAAATAATAAAGGGTTTCAATTTACAGTCAACATCCTTACCCCCTAAATAATACTGTTATCCTATCCTTAAAAGCCTTGAAACCTGGCATTGACTTGGCCTTCTTATGACTGAAAGTATTTTCAGTCATCCATTATCAGAACAGAGAATTTTCATTCATATTGAAGATCTGGGAGGTAATTTTCCTCCACAATCAGCTTATCTAGTTTCCAAATATTTCCTACCTGCTTTCACATTTGCACTCACAGACTCACCACTCACTTTCAAATTATGTGATTAATAACAATTCTTGAATTGTTTAAACCACCCAGAGCTAAGAATAAATTCAATATTATAGGTGGGTTCAGCTTTTTCTTTCAACATCACAAACAACCTTTTTGCTTTGCCTGTGATTGTAATTGTGCTGAGAGAAATACACTTCTGTGTCTAGTCTTGAATCCAGGTTATTAGAAGTTTCTCTATATCTGATATAGGCCCTTCTCAAATTTTTGTTACTCTAATTGCCTTCAATAAAATAGATCATTTAACAGCTTCTGCCATTTTGTTCTTGTTCTTCAAGATTATAGGCACGGTGGAAAGGGATGTGCCTGATTTGTGTGAAATAATCATCACTGATTTTTCACCTTTGTAGTTCTTAATCACTTCTCATTTTCAGGTCAATCACTCAATGTGGCCTCTTACTGTCAACATTACCAGTGAGTTTTGTATGCTGAGAGGCCATGATGAACAAAACTACATGAGATTAAATCAAGCACAAAAGGAAATAATGCAATCAAGAGATGGAAAACAAGATATGCATGAAGCCACTGCCAATGTAATAGGGCATACTCCTTCTAAATGAACTTGTTTTAATAAGTAAAAGGAATACACTCTAAAATAATGATAAAAAATATAGTATAGTAAATACATGAACTAGTAACATAGCTATTTATCTTTATCAAGTATTATATATTTTACATAATTATATGTGCTTATATTTTCATGTAACTGGCAGTACAGCAGGTTTATTTACACTAGCATCACCACAAACACATTAGCAATGTATTGAGCTGACACTGACGTACTATGTCGTCAGAAGATAGAAGTTTTTCAGCTTCATAACCTTATGGGACCACCACCATATATGCAGTATTTTGTTGACCAAAATGTTGTTATGCAGTGCATGACTATAAATACTCTATTGATTTTAACTCTGGAGAATCCTAAGACACTGCATTTCTGTTCAAAATCCTCCTTAAAGCATATTCATGGTTTCCCCTCTTCTCCAGATATGATTTACAAGGATGTTAAGATCTGGGCTGTAGTCACTTCTCCGGCCTTCTTATTGGCTATCCTATCTTTGCTCTGTATACTCTAACCTTATTGATTATTTATAATTCTTTGTTTTCCTCATGGTGTTGTTTACCTGTGATCTATCTCTAAACTATCCTCTCTCCATACCTTTCCTACATATTTTTTAGCTCTCAGTGTTATATTACTGTCTTTAGAAAGACATTCCAGAGTATATTTGGATCACTCAAAATACTTGCCATATATCAATACATTATGTTAAAGGCTTCTTCCCCAACTCCCCTTTTCCTCAACTCTTGCAATTCCATGAGGGCAAGATCCCTGCTTTCCTCGATCACTTCAATGTTTACATTGGAAAGGATTCTTCTTTTAATGCTTCCAAGTCCTTTGGAAAATGAATTAATTTTTTATATGTAATGTTAGATAAAGTGACTAACAAACCTTTGTGTGAAAACAACTGTGTAAAATGTCTGGGACATCACTTACAGTGCAAATGTTCACAAGTCATATAAATGTCACAGGATTCTATTTACTTATCAAAAGAGATGAAAATGTCTAGGAGATGTTATTTGAAATATTTAATTTTGTATGTTAATTGCTGTACATGTATAATATAAAAATTTACAGTATATGTAAATATATGTATGCAGAAATATAAAAAATGTGAACTATCTTTCATTTTTTTCTTATTGGTATTACACGCATTTTTTTCTTTTTGACAATTTTTACATTTTAGATTAATGACTCCTAAATATCTCTTTTAAACCCTGAGATCGTCTAAATGAAACTACTCAATTCTCAAACTTTTTCTTTAAATGATCCTTCTATTTTCATAAGTAGTATTGAGGACCATAAAAGTATTTTGGGGTGTTAGGAGAGAAATAACTACTGGGTACTAAACTTAATACCTGAATAATGAAATAATGTGCACAACACATCCCCATGACACAAGCTTACCTATGTAACAAACCTGCACTTCTACCCCTGAACTTAAAAGTTAAAAAAGTATTTTATTTGTGTGGACTATGTTTATTAATATTTAGTGCATTGGAAATACACATTAAACAGTTTAAATGTATTTACAAATAGTTCATTCAAAAATTACACTTACTCAAACCATATGTGTATGTAAATAAGATTTTTTATGAAAATAACTACCATGTGAGAAATAAAGAGGGGCTTTAAAAATTTTTTGAAAACGTTTTCAATATGTGGATTTGTAAAAGAAAGTTAGCTTTGCTATCTGCTCTGCATTCAATCTTTTGCAAATGCATGTTTCATTTTTAATATAGCAAAGAGAAAAACAGCTTTTGACAGATAGTAGGGTTAAAGAGGAGCATTTCAATAGACTTTTCAGATTGTGTGGATATAATTCTTTGATACTACTCCAAGATTAACAAGTAGTTACTTCTCTGAAAGGTATTTTTAATGAAAAATCTGTATCCATATTAATATTGCGTTAAAATTGATTGATCTTTCTTGCAATTTGAATGTCCCTTTTTCTCATGCATGATTTTGAAACATTAAGCATTGGCCACTTGGGAAATATTTGTTCACTGAGTAATAAAAGTTTTCTAATTATTAACATATTTTATTATACAACATAAAACATTACATTCAATAATATTTCTACCATTCTCTTCAGAAAACTCTCTTTAAGTACTGGGAACCTGTCAAGGCCATAACAGTGAATATGTTTTGCAAAATTTTAATTTTAGCTTAAAAGCTTACATTTTATTATTGGTAAAACCATTTCATTTTTTGTTAATGACAGTCTCACTTCATGTATGTTTGAGATCTAAATAACCATGACTTTCCAAGTAAAAATGGTGTCTGTAAAAAAATAAATTGTTTAGCTCACAACTCAACAATCAAATACATTCTTCTTCTGGAGACAACTACCACATTTCTATATGAAGAAACTTGCTTCATTCACGTCTTTCATTTTGTCTTTTAGATTATTAGAAAGATCTGTACTCAATGTTATCAGTATTTAATAAAATCAATTACTTTTATTCCTTTACCTAGAATGTTTTTCTTTATTTATTACTTTATTATTTTTTATTTATTGTACTTTAGATTCTGGGGTACATGTGCAGACCATGCAAGATTGCTGCATAGGTACATTCATGGCAAGGTGGTTTATTGCCACAATCCTCGATCACCTATACCTGACATTTCTCCCCACATTATCCTTCCCCCACCCTCCCTCCCACTATCCCTCCCGTAGCACCCCCCAACGGACTCCAGTGTGTGATGCTCCCCTCTTTGTGTCCAAGTGTTCTCATTGTTCAACACCCACCTATGACTGAGAACGTGTGGTGTTTGATTTTCTGTTCTTGTGTCAGTTTGCTGAGAATGATGGTTTCCAGGTTTATCCATGTCCCTACAAAGGACACAAACTCATCATTTTTTATGGCTGCATAGTATTCCATTGTGTGTATGTGCTACATTTTCTTTGTCCAGTCTATCATTGATGGGCATTTGGGTTGGTTCCAAGTTTTCGCTATTGTAAACAGTGCCTCAATGAACAAGCATGTGCATGTGTCTTTAAAATAGAATGATTTATAATCCTTTGGGTATATACCCAGTAATGGGATTGCTGGGTCAAATGGAATTTCTATTTATGTTGGTGGGAGTGTAAATTAGTTCAATGATTGTGGAAGACAGTGTGGCGATTCCTCAAGGATCTAGAAATAGAAATATCTGGAATGTTTTTAAGTAACACTGACATTTTAAAAATTGCTATGATGTGATAGCAAAAAATACAATAATTAGTAACAACTGGTATGTACAGAGCTTTTCACCTAACTGAATTTGTTGTAGGACCACAGCTGAATTTACATGAGAATTTGAGCCAGTCTACAGTATTATATTTAGCAGGATAACAGTTGGCAAAGTGTGTGTAGTAGAAAGCCCATGGGAGAAGCTAGATTAAGAATCAAATAAAATAATTGAAAAAGTATCAACACAAAGAGAGGCAACCAGACAGAAGAAAAACGCAAATATTCAAAGCAATTGCTCAATAATTATAGGTAGCATAGTAACGTTCGAAAAATGTCACTTAAGTCCATAAGCAGTAATAAACTCATGATAAAAAATTACTCAGATGCATTCTTGGTTCTGTTTTTCATCTCTGCATCTCATTTATCTGGCTGTTGAATGTGATTTTGAGTCTGGACTATCACTACAAAGGTAGTATTAAAATGAGATGAGGGCATTAGCATATACTTGGTAAAATTTATTGACTAGTGATTATTTAGCATGAATTACTGATTAATTCACAAATGTGCATGCACACGATTAGAATACAGGAAGAAGGAATCCTTCAAAAGTGAGACAAAATTGTCATTTCAGGGCTTAAAAATAAAGTACTGTTTTTTTAATCACCTTAATAAAATAAAAAAATTCCACTGAATTAAAAAATGAGGTTAAATCTTTGGTCAAGTTAATAAAGTGGCCTATAATAGTAGTTATATAATATGACTGTGTTACCCAATAAGTTATTAACTAAATATTTACCTGTAAATTTCAGAAATGCAGTATCAGTATCTAACAGTTTTGTTTTAACAGGAGTGCTTTCAATGCTAAGTATATATTTTCCCCTTGCTTATACAACTATTGATATATTATATAAAATTTATAGATGAATCTGTCTTCCAGGAATTATAAAATGACAATATATAGGTTAGTATAGCATATGAAAGGTCTTAGAGTATTTTTTTCTATATTCCTAAAAAAATTCTTGATTTCTTGTCTGTTCACTTCAAGCCATTGCCTATTGATAAATTAAGAGTTTATAATGAAGATTAAAATATGCATCTGTAAAAAAATTCCCAAGGAGTTTACATTTTCATTACATTACATTACATCATTTCTAAGGGACATTAATAATACTAAATTTAACCACAAACTTTCATAAGGAGAAGAATTAATTTTTTGATATGTTTCTCTTTATTAAAACCTATTTAGTTACTGCTCAGAGTGGAAAACTAAGTGCTTATCACCAGGAAAATGATTTCTATAATCAGAATATGAATAAACAACATGGATTATATATTTATAATATAGTCTGAAGTAATAATTTACTATTTAATTTATGTCTAGTTGTCAGAATACTGTAAAATGAAAGAATGCAATTTATTTTAAAGTTAGCCTTTATTGTTATACATTCCCCTTATTTCATTGTTCTTATGCCAGTTCCAGAATATGACATTTGACTCCCGGAGAGAGGACACATTGTGAAATCAATGTGTTGTCTGAACAGTCACAATTTAACTTTCTCAGAATACATTATTTTTACTATCACTATAGTACATCAAAATTAAATTTCCCAAAGATATTTTTAACTGCCGTATTAGAATATACAGGGTAGTTTTCTAACAAGAGAGACTACAATAATGATGTCTGAATTTCATTTTGATTATGACAGATGTTTCTGAGACAAAAGAGGAATGCTAAATGAGTCTTTGGATATTATCATTATAATTTCTCCTACTGCAATATTTGAAATGTCTGTAGTGCAGATACAGAAAGAGAGAATACATATTCACTGCAAATATCTACATAGCTTATTATTGTGCTATCTTCCTAAAATGTACTTTACCCCTTGCTGCCTTGATTAAGCTCCCTAGTTGACAATAACAATAAAATAGCATGAGTAAATACACATTTACATTTTGGTGTCAATTATTTATCAATCAATGTGAAATTATTTATTAATCAATATGAACATATTAAATCCAATGCAAATAGTTATCTTGTTTTTCATCAATACATGGCTTTTAATTTATGATTTGGTGCAAATTTAGAAAGGCAACAACTTGGCTTTTACATTTTTCTAAAGTATCACACAGTAGCCCCTCCTTATCTGAGGTTTCGCATTCCACAGTTTCAGGTACCTACATTCAACTGTGGTCCAAAAATAGGTAAGTTTAGTACAATAAGATACTTTGAGAGCGACAAAGACCACATTTTCGTAACTTTTATTGCAGTATATTGTTATAATTGTTTTATTTTATTATTGTTGTTTTTAGTCTCTTATTGTGTCTAATTTATAAATTAAACTTTATTATAGACATGTATGTCCAGGAAAATAAAACATAGTATATATATGTTTCAGCACTATCTATGGTTTCAGGCATCCACTGAGAGTCTTGAAACATATCTCTTGTAAATAAGGGGGACTGCTATGTTACAAAACTAAGCACTTTCTAAATGAAGTATGGCTCAAATTTGGCTTATTATGAATTGTTTATCTTTCTTTCATCAGGAGTGCCTCTAATATATTAACATTCCAAATTTTCAAAATTCTACAGTTTATTAAAACACATTTTTAACATCGTTCTAGTTATTTGAATTACCTTTGAAAACAGGTTACAAGGTGTTTTAGGACACAAGAAAAAAATGGAGATAAATCTAAAAAACAGCTGAAATTTTTATCCTTTTGCCTCGATTACTGCTGTTGCTTTTATTTCATGTTTTTGGGAGAAACTGTTCAGATGTTGTTGCCACAAATAAGACAGATGGCATAAAAATTGGTTTAAATAAGAAATGAAGTGATGACTTAGGTTAAATGTAATACGTGCTGATTATTCATCAAATTGTATTTAAAAACTACCTAGGTTACAAAAGTGTTATCTTTCTAGAACAAGTAATAATAGGTATAGTATGACCAATACATTTATATGCAATTATTATACAGTACAATTGTTACATTTAAACTGCTCCCAGGTATAATAGCATCCTTTTAGTTACAGGCAAAATACTACTTATTTAAATGGTGTGATTCAGTGATTCCCAAGGACCATCAAGACAATATGCCCCTATTCCTTAACAGCTTTCAATTTTCAGTGAAGATCTAAAATATGCTGCTAATTTCCATAGATGTAAACCATTAAGGACACACATGAAATAAAACAAAATTAGTTTTATTAGTTTGCTGCAGGAAGAGAGAATACCTAACCAAGAAACTGGATGGTGCCTCTGCAAGGAGTTAAGATGGTCTTGCTATAGAATATGGCTTGAGCTGAGTGATTCTCAGGAGAGATAAGGAAGCTGGAGTCTGTCGTGAATTGAGTGCTACTAGTAAGTGGGACAGTCTTCACAGTTTCCCTAAGCAGAAACATGCTCCTCTTAATGAACCCAAATCTCTAAATTACCACAAGGTAAAAATGCATAGATAGCATTCATTAATTTCACAGACTATTGGTGTGGCTAAGGGTGATAGTGAGGGTTCCAATCCTATTTCTAACATTGACTACAAAATCTGTCCATTTTAACTATAGGGTGCATAGCCCTGTTTATATCAATTGTAGGTTTAGTACATTTGCCACATTCTGGAAGACAGCACCCACACGCTGTCATTCCTGAGTTGGCCACTTAGCCAAGGCCCTATTATGCTATAAAGCTACCTGCATCTGAGTGATTCACTGTATAGAAATAGCAGTGGATTGTTTGTTCATATGCCTGTTGTCACACCTTCTCTGCAATGAAACCAGACTTCTCACTGAAGGATATCTTACTGGTTTATTAGGTCATCTGTTAGCCTTCAGACAGTGGCGCTGACAGAAGCACTGTAGGCAGAAGACAAATCTAGGTCTGAAATACACATCAGTTTCTGTAAGGACAAACTGCAGCCCTATTAGGATGGAAGGAGATCAATGTAGTCAAACTGTCACCCAATGACTGGCTGGTTCAGAGACGGTGCTATACGTGTCAGGTTCTGCTACAGGTACATTGAGCATTTAGCAATACCAGTAACCAGACTGTCCTTGAAAATGATTTCTTGATGTTTCTTCTGATTAACTGTTGTGTAACCAAACATACTCAAAATTAGTACCCTGAAATAGCAGCCACTATTTTATTATTTATTATAATTTCTTTATGAAAACAGTTGGCTGATTATTGTGTCTCATGTAGTCATGCCACTGCAGTCACATGATGACTGAAACTGGAAGAATGGAGGGTGGGGCATCTGGCAACTAGCTAAGTCTCTCTGTGTGTATGTCTCTCTCCCTCTCTCTCTCTCTCTCTGTCTTCATTCTCTCTCTCTTTCTCCAATCTCTCCCTATAATTGCAGGACTTTTCCATGTTGAGCTAGATTGAGCTTCTTCACAACACATCTGGCTGAGAGAAGCCAAACTTCTTATTTGGTTGCTAAAGGCATCAAAAGTATGAACTCTAGTAAAACTACATTGCTATTTATGACCTAGCTTGAGAAGTTACATTTTGTCACTTATCTCACATTCTTTCTATTGCCTTAAACAATTACAAAACTTCACACAGTTTCAAGCATAGTAGAAACAGGCCATGACTCTTAATAGGAATACTGTCAAAAAACAATTAAAGAAAAAAAGTTGATGGTAGAGATCTAAATTATTAGAAAACGGTTATGTATTTCTATATATAAGCATACATATGTATTATATACAATATACACATACATATACTTTACCAAATAAAATACAGACAATTTATACATTAAATTTATGGAATTTAATACATTAAAAATTATTATAGTATGATGAAATTTTGTTAGTGTTGTAAACCCCAAATATCTGAGACATGTCTCAGTTAACTTAGAAAGTTTATTTTGCCAAGGTTAAGGACACATGCCCATGACATAGCCTCAGGGGTCCTGACAACACGTGCCCAAGGTGGTTTGGAAACAGCTCAGTTTTACACATTTTAGGGAGACATGAGACATCAATCAATATATGTAAGTGTACATTGGTTCTGTCCAGAAAGGTCGAACAGCTCAAACCAGGGAGGGGGCTTCCAGGTCACAGGTACTTTAGAGACAAACAGTTGCACTCTTTTGAGTTTCTGATTAGTATTTCCAAAGGAGCCAATCAGATACGCATTTATCTCAGTGAGCAGAGGGATGACTTTGAACAGAATGAGAGGCAGGTTCCCAGCTTAACTTCTCCCTTTAGCACAGTGATTTTTGGGGTCTCAAGATTTATTTTCCTTTCACGTTGTCCATCCCCTTTTCTTTTTAGAATTTCTTTAGAAATAATTTTAGAAAACAATGAGTCTCTGGTCTCAGGATTCATCTATACTCTCATGGCCGAGACAGTTTATTCCTAAACGGGTAGGCCCTGTGTTATTAGGAAAGCTCATTTTTAGCAGGTGGCAAAGTTTCATGTCCTATAAAGAGAAAATAGGGGAGGAAGGGAGAAAAACAACAACAAACAAAAGAACAATCTAGGAAAACTAATGTAAGCCATATTACTCTAAAGTCCATACATCAGTAGACAGGTATGGAAGTGGCTGTCATAAAAGGTATAAAAGGTTGCTGTTATTTTCTTCTGAAGTTTAAGCTGTCTAGTTTCAGTTTTCAGGGCTTTAATAAAGCATAACTTAGTTTTTGGTGATTTCAAACTAGAAAAAATGGTGGGAGGCAGGAGAAATGGGGGAAAAAGGTAAAATAAATAAGAAAAAAATGGAAACATTATTTTGAAGAATTGTATCCAGAAAAAAATAGAATTTAGTCCACATTTTAGAAAATAATAAAAATTTAAAAACATTGGGTAAGACTAGAATCTAATAATAGGTGTACCATTATTTTTTAAACACAATTTTTCTCTTGCCAGTTTCCAATTTTTACTACAGACCAATACTTGGCCAGATTATTTGTGTAATGTCCACCAAGAATAATTATCTTCACATAGGCTTTTAAAATTGGCTTTGATGGAACTTTGTTCCATAGAAGGAATTTCAGATGAGACTTTCCAAAGCTAAGCCCAGCCACCAATTTGTACCATCAACCACCTGTGAGTTGGGTGAATTGCTCTCCTCTTGAAGTCCCAAAATAACTTGGCTCCCCTTGGCCTGTCAGAAAGTGGCATTCTTTACTTATCACAGGATAGGAACCCTGTACAGGAACTCTGTAGAAAATATATGAGGCCAATTTTCCCAAAGGGTATTTATTAGCTCTATAAGTCATGTTTGGTTCTTTAAATAAAAAAAATCATACCATTCCAGTCAAAGCTTGGTAAAATAACCAGTTTTTCCAATTGTGTTTTGTTACAAATGAAAACAGATTGTTATTGCACTTATGCAAATAACTATGTAACCATAAGTTAAGAATACTCATACGTAGTTTTCTAATTTTGGATAAATCAGATAGAGAGAAACAAGTATGCTCCAAATTTTGTCCATAGGAGTAAACTAAATTGTTAAAAGTTGTCAATAGCTCAAAAGAAAAGTTTCCTTGACTCTGAAAAACAAAACCAAGTATCAGCAATGTTTTAAGCAAAAAGCCAAAAAGATTACCTCAGTCTTCTACTAGTTCAATCCATGCAGTTAACACTTGTTCTACTTGATATTCATGAACATTCCCGGTCTCCATGAGTCCTGAAAGTTTTTCCTTTATTCTGATGTCACAATCTCCAAAGTAATCAGAAATCTGCATTCAAGATCACCTCTTAGAGTTTTCTAGCTGATTATAAAACCACCTTCTAAAGAGGACCAAAACAAGACAACAATTGTCCAGGTATGATGAAAGTTTTAGGGTAGCCACAGTCAAAGACACAATTGACAAGGAAATTTGTTACCTTTGCGGCACACAATAATTTAACGGAACAGTTATTATTATTACTGATAATACATACTAAGTCACATTAGAATTACAGGAGTTTCCCATAGTTTTGGAACACATACCCGTAACATATTTATATAAATACAACCTAAAGAAAACCAAACACCATCTCATATTTGACATTGCTTCCTAAATAATTTTTATACCAAGTAAGCCAAATATGTCATTTTGGACTTTACGAAACCTAATATCTTAAAAGACTAATTATGTCAGAAAAAGAGATAATTTATAGTTTGATTTTGGAAACTTTGTCAGATATCAAAGGTTTAAAATTCTTGATATCACAAAATAGAATCTCAGGTCATTGTAAAATAAGGGACTCATTTAACAAAAGTGATAACTTAAGGATTTCAAAAAAAGGTAAAAAGCCTTCATTCACTGAGACAGGAGACTTAATTTTCTAAAAAATAAGCCCTAATAAAAACAACATGAACCCAATTAAATTTGTTTTTCAACATTTTATTAAATATCTATAAAATGTTAAGATTGACCACAAGATATAACTTCCATAAGCCTTTTATAACCTTTTTTAACCTTTATTAAAAAGCCAGTTAATGGTTCAAGAAAGCTTGTTAATCTGACTCAAGCTGGTCTTACCTCATTGTGCCTTTGACATTAATGGTTAATTTACAAAGTTTCACTGAATTTATTTTATCTCTCATAATAGGCCCTTACAATCTCACAAGCCCACCTCTTCAGTGGTAGTCACTGGGCCCTGAGGAGTTGAATAGCTTTAATTTCTGGTCCTTTGTCTCAGGAACACAGTTTATTCTGATTGGCATCTTCTACTAGGCCTGAAAATGAGGCTTTAATCTCTGTCAGTATTTAAGATTTAGCAGGATTTAGTGTTCTTTTTCAATCCAGGAGTCAAAGTCCCTTATGATTTATTAAGAGTAAATCAATCACTTAAGAAAATGTTATTGTTCTAACCAATTCTTTAGTGTACAAGTGTTTTATTTTATTTTATTTTATTTGAGACAGAGTTTCACTCTCATTGCCCAGGCTGGAGTTGCAGTGGCACAATTTTGGCTCACTGCAACCTCTGCCTCCTGGATTCAAGCAATTCTCCTGCCTCAGCCTCCCGAGTAGCTGGAGTTACAGACGTCCACCATTATGCTTGGCTATTTTTTTGTATTTTTGGTAAAGACAGGGTTTCACCATGTTGGCTAGGCTGCTCTTGAACTCCTGACCTCTAGTGATCCACCTGCCTTGGCCTCCCAAGTGCTGGGATTACAGGCATGAGCCACGGTGTCCAGCCCCAGTGTATAAGTGGTTTTTTAATATTAAATTCAACCTCTAGAAAGACCATTATAATTTCTGTTAAATTATAGACAACTTGATTATATAAAAGTTTTTGTTTGTTTGTTTGATTGATTGACTTATAAATCCACTTATTGTGACTTACACAGACAATTCCTGATAGGCTTGGATTTTCTGGTTTGTCCTGAATATCACGCTATCTTAAATAACCAGTCATTTTATTCTAGGACAATACTTATCATACGAAATTCTTCCTCATATGAAATTATTTCTCTTTAAGCTTTCTTGCAAAGAAATACTTTTGTATTTCTATAACTTTCTTTACATCTCTCTTATTTTCTGGTTCCTTTTGTTTTATTTTATGCATAACCTTTATGCAAATTTTGAATTAAAAAAATCGCTTTTTTAAAAGAACACTTTTTTCAGAAAGAATGTTTTCTTACAACACATTTTTATTGGAAAGTGCCCTAATAATGAAATATCAATTATTTAATTTAATATAACTTCAGATTCTAAATATGACAAGTTTGTCTATAAGTATTTATCCCATTACATTTACCTAATTATTTTATTTTAATTATTTACCTAGATTATTTGTGAAAACTTTGATAGTCATAATTTAAAGTTATGAAACTGCCATAACTGAGACAGTGAAAAAGATTTGACTTAACTGACTCCATCTTGCTTCTAACTTCAAAGTTTCCCTTTTTCTTTCCTGGGAGTTGGCCCAACTAGCTTTAGGAGGAACATAGTTTATAATTTACCTCTGAAGCAAAGATGATAACAGTCCTTTTCCAAAACAAAGCTCCTTCCTGCCTGTGGACTAGACTGCCTAAAGACATAAGATTAGAAGTTATGGTAATTTTAATTCCTAAATCAAGATGTAGCTATTTTCAATAAACCAATATCAATGTCTTATATATTTAAAATTATACAAGCAAAGATCATTCTGTTTTGGGCTGGATTTACAGTTTTATAACACCTATGCCAAATTTTGACACCTTATAGTATTTGACAGGGATAAGCATAAAATTTCTTGATAAATAAATCCAAACTAAAATGTATGCTGGCAATTTTTAAAACATTTCTTATACTACTTTACCAATCATTTTAAAGCAAGATGATTTAATAAAGATTTTACTTAAGGCACATAAACTTAAAAAAATCTGACTAGTCTTTCCTTTTTTCTGATAAAGTAGGTAAGTGCTTTTATTTTTCTTTAAGAAAATATATTAGAGCACTTTTATATATTTTTAATAGTGAAACTTTGTATATACAACACACAAATACATAGACATATTAGGCATACTGATAGACATACATCATATTCATTCCTAAGATCTCCTTTGTTTTTTTTTTTTTCCTATCTTAGACTTGCAAACTGTTGATAACCTGTTTCATTACCCTGACAGTTGTCAGCAAAATACCTCTAAATCTGCATATTGAAGGAAACAACTCTTAGATGAAAAATCAGGTAGCAAAATATATATCTCAATGTAGGGAGAGAAAAAGTCAGGTGGCACTGGAGGGAGATTAAAGATGGATGCCAAATCAAACATAAAATTATATGAATCTATCATAAGATTGAATAAAAAGACCATTTTAATTTAGATACGGAATACCAATTTTTCACTGCATATCTGAGTTCTGTACAAAGCTCTAAATTCTGGGTCTCCAAAAAGAGAGAATTATTATGAGGCTAGACTACACGATGCTTTTACGGAGCACTTAAATTTTTATTTTTAAGCAAAGATATTTCTAAGTGTCTAAACTACATGCTTCCTTAAAAATCCAAGAGTCGCCTCTTTTGCAATAGCTATTTTAGTAAAAAAAAAATCAAGTAACACAATACAAGAGCAAGCAGTTTAAGAGCTGAGACAAACTTGTCTGTTTGCATTGTTGGGATTCCATAAGGAAAAACAGAGTCTCTCCTCAAAAGGGAGCCTGGTGCCTTCTCCATTTTCTTCAAAGAACCTCGGGCTATCATACACTAGTTTAGGTTCCTCATGCAGCAGAGGGTGCAAGAGGAAGGAGAGACAGCAGAGGCAAATGAAGAAAACAGAATTCATTCAACTGGAAGAAAAAAACTTTTGCTTAAAAAATAAAAAGATCCTAGAAGAGAAAAAACAGCAAACAACAACAAAAACATGAAGGCCTTTTAAAAATAAACACACACAGGCACACATAAACACACACACACACACACACACACACACACACATCTTGGATGTTAGCTTTTAATTAAGCTTACTTTTAACCATTGAGAGCCTTTAAAAAAAGTCTTTAAATTTAATTACCATATTTAAGCTAGTACAAATTGCTGCTATTTCAGAAGTACCAAGTATCAAAGCATAAAGGGCTTGACTGAGGAACTAAACCTAGGCTGTCATGGTGGAAAAAATGAAGGCAGAACCTTAGCTATGGAACTGTAGCATGGGGCGACTGCCATTGCTCTTTCAGTTTGGACTGGCTGGCAGAGAGGTAGCCTTGTTATATAAATAAAATAAAGCTCCTTAAGGAGTCAAAATTTAAAAATCTTTTTTTTTTTTTTTCCTTTTCCTGGCCATTTTTCTCCCCCCACCACACACCACCTTTTTTTTCGGCAGTTTATTCACTTCAGAGGTCTTGTTCCCATAATTCGGAACTTTCCTTCATAATTGTTCAAGTCAGTTAAAGTTGGTCAAGCCAAATGAGAGAAAAAAAAACAAACAACAACAACAAAAAAAAACAGTTAAGCAAAACAAACAAATGATGACACAACTTATAGGATTACCGAGTGCTCTAATGGTAAGGAGAATTTAAGACCAGCTGATTGTCAATCTTGCCTTTAGCCAAGGCAAACTCAATTCAGTACTTACCTTGGGATGGGTCTCAGGCTGAAGACTGCTCTCTACCATCCTAGAAGCAGGAAAAAACCTCAAACTCTTCCTCCCTGTTGTGTATGAGTTCAAACTCCTTAAAGGAGTTACCTGCCTACTATCATCATGGAAGCAGGAAAAAACTTGCTTTCCTCGTGTTGGAAACAAGAAAAACTCCAAAAAATAGAGTTATACAGCAAGATAAACTTTAGATTTGGACCAAATTTTGGGAGATCAGGAATTCTCTGGAAGAGGTGTGTCCAGACCTCAGCAAATTGTCCTATTGATTTGCGCCATAAAGACAGCTGAAGCTAGTACCAAGCACCTATAGAAGATTTGCCAAAGGTTAGCATCTCCACTCATAATCCCTTTGTAGTTACCAAAATGTAAATTGCAAATATCTGAGATGGATCTCAGTTAACTTAGAAAGATTATTTTGCCAAGGTTGAGGACACACGCCTGTGACACAGCCTCACGGGGTCCTGACGACATATGCCCAAGGTGGTTGGGGCACAGCTTGGTTTTATACATTTTAGGGAGACATGAGGCATCAATTAATATATGAAAGATGTACACTGGTTCTGTCCAGAAAGGTGGGTAAATGTGAAGCAGGGAGGAGGCTACTAGGTAGATGACAGACAAATGGTTGCGTTCTTTTGAGTTTCTGATTAGCCTTTCCAAAGGAAGCAATCATACATGCATTTATCTCAGTGAGCAGAGGGATAACTTTGAATAGAATGGGAGGCAGGTTTGCCCTATGCAGTTCCCAGCTTGACTTTCTGGGGCACCAAGATATATTTTCCTTTCACAGTATTTATCTTACATCTATTTCTTCTTCCCTAACAAGGATGGTAAAATAAACCTATTTTTGTTTTGATAACATTCAATATCTATTCAACTTTTCCTTATTAGTAGAGTTTTTCAACTCTACCAGCATAATTTAGTTATATATAATTTATTTTTTCTATGTGTAAACAGATAGAACATATTTAATATAAAGTCTTAACATGAGTTCATATTTAAATGAATTTCAAAATTACCTGATTAAGGGAATTTGTTCCATGGAAATGATCTCCTTTTACTGCATTCTTTCCAATAACTCAAAGTGATAGCAAGTGAAAATGTTCTTTCATTCCTATTTAGTTTATTTTCTTTCGAAAAAATACATGGGTATTATTCACAGATTTGCATTTTATTTTCTGATATAAATGTCAAATATGCACCTGGTACATTTATATAACTGTTTTTTTATCTGGTGCATTAAAATTTACTCTAAACTTGGCATTTGCTTCTAGCTTTTTCTCTGGCATGTTGTTTTAAAAATTAATAAATTAGATAGAAAATTTAAGACATAGTAAAATTTGGGGTTAAGAAACAGAAGGAACAGAGGAGAGTTTTAAAATCAGAGGGGACTATCTGAACATAACGCTGAAATGCATAGGCATTAGCAAAATTCAGTGCTTGAATAGAGGGGTCAAAATGGTAATAATTCTAGGGAAATACTATATTAAGAAGTGGTTACAGCTAGCTCTCCAAAATGCATAAATAAAAAGGCTAAATATGAAAAATTCAGAAAAGCAAAGGATAAAGTGTAAACTTGCTGTAATTGTTTCAAACCATAATGAAGGGATAGCCGATAACTGCCATGTTAGCAATGCTGTCACAGAAAATATTGTCAGGTCTTTAGCTTTGAATTATCATCTGTGTGCTTCAGTCCAGACCTCTTGCCCGAATTTCAATTTCTTGTTGTCAGCCTTCTACTCTACATCCTCAGCTGGATGTCTGTTAGACATATCAAACTCAGTATGACTAAAAATTAAATATTCTGTAAACATTTATCATGTATGTGATGATGCAGTTTCATCTTTTAGTAGCTCTAGGTAGTAGCTAGATATTATTCTTAATTCCTTTATTTCTCTTACACCTTATGGCAGATTAATCACAAAATGCATTGACTTTAACTAAACATATACCCAAGATCCTATTACTTCTTCCCACCTTCAAAACAATCAGCTTGCTCAGCCACCATCACCTCTTACTTGGAATAAAAACGCAGCATCTTAGCATTCTTCCTGATGCTGTGTTTGCTCCTATCACATTGGATTTTAACAGAAAATAATTTTTAAAATATGCCATTTCAATCCCCATTTCACTTAAAGGGCCAAATCATCACCATCGTCTAAATTATATAATCCCTTCCTCTGTCCCTTGATATAGCATACCCTCACATTCTCTATTCTATCCACATTGCCTGTTTGAGTACACCAGATATACAACAGCATTTGTGCCTTATCTTTAGCAGTTTTCCACTGTCTGCAGCTTCCCGGCCTCAGATATCAGCACAGAAGTCCTTTCCTTTTAATAATAGCTTCTCAATAGTCACCAACTCAAAAAGTTCTATTCTTATCCCAATAGGTAATGCTATATCCTGCAGCACCTCATTCAACACACTCACAAACCTTTTTCTCTGATCTCTTGTTTTTTTCTTTCACAAGAATTATCAATCACCTTATAACATGCTAGATTATTTATTATCTTTATTTTTTATTATATGCCTCTCCTTGTTAATATTTAAGCACCAGAAATGCAATAGTTTTTGTTTGAATTATTCATTAGTGTATCCTGAGTGACTAAAAGAATGTCTGGCACATATAGTACGCACTCAATCAATATTTGTTTAAAAAGTTTAGAAATAAGTAGTTGATAGCCATAACCCATATTTAGATGACAAGGATGACTGTAACATAACAACAGCTTTATGGATCTGTATAGTAAAAGACAAAGGTTTTAAAAAAGGCCTTGTTTGCAGTTTTATAATAAGTACAGTAGGCTATCCACAAACGGATTAAGTCTATAGATTAGAAATGTTACAAAAATTATATAACAAGAAAAATCATAAATTAAAATTGTGTAGTTATGTATTACTACAGAATTTTCTGATTTCCATAAATAGTTCACGTAATTTTTCATTGGTAAGGTCAAAATTGTTTTCAGTTGACTAACTGCATCAGTATCACTTAAAATGCTTCTTTACAATGAAAGTTTCTTTGGCCCAAATTTAGACTTAATGGTATCAGAATTTGAAAGAGTAAAGTGGGTATCACATGAGAATATACATTTTTTCAATATTTCTTTAAATAATTTTTGTAAGCCAGGGTTTAATACATTTTTATTTGAGAATAATGACATAAAAGCTAAATGCATCTGCCTTCCTTCTTTTGTTTTAATTAATTCTTCTCATGATACAACACCATTTATTTGATATTCATGCATTCTAACTTCTCTTGTAATATGCTGAACCAATTATATGGTACTATTACCCCATAAACACATAGGTTTGGTCCCAGCCTTTCTATTAGCTTTCAGTGAGATTACACATGCAAGTATCCACAACCTTGTGAGAATGCCCTCTAGAACTACATAGCATGAGGAGTGAGTATCAAGCACGCACATGCAGCTCAAAACACTTTGCTTAGCCACGCCCCCACGGGCGTCTGTTTAGTTTCCTCTCATATTCTCTGATGTTTTCCCTATAGAATATAAACAAGATCAAATCCCATCAGCTCTTCAAAACAAAAAAGTCTAAATTATTTGCAATTTTGTAAAACTTCCATGGTCTCTGAACTTATATAAAGGACTAAACTGTTAGATAAATCAGACTTACCTGTATCAGACATCGTGTCCAGTGTTAAGCTTTACTAAATTTCAAAGATACAAGAAATTGAGAGCCACAGGTAGAGGAGAGAGTAGTCCAGGATTCTACACACGTCTCCCCAGGTCCTGCTTTCCTGTATCAGATGAGGTTTCTAACTGATGTGGGTGGTTTACTTCACTTACATAGATGGAGCTAACTTAGTTATGAAAAAGTCTACATTTTATATTCAGATAGTTTATTGCTTATTTGACATTTTACATGGAGAATACCTTTCATTAATCTATCCATTTCATGATTGTTTACCATAAGCAATCCGTCCATGGCAGTTAGACTTAAAACATTCCCTAAATAAAAATTCTTCCAATAACAAAAATAATTAATTTTCAAAGTAATTGTTTATCAGCATGTATATAAGAATATTAGACTGGGTTATCTGTCTTCTTTCCTTCACAGGAGCATACCCTCCCCTTAGCACAGGAGAGAAATAGTTTGCAAGCTATCTGCTTCATTCCTTCCTTTTAGTCTTATTCTTCAAATTTGCATATATTATTTTTTCACTATTAAATATTGACTCCTTTCCTTTTCTGTTCATTGAATTAATATTTTTAAGAAATAAATCTACTTACTATTCTATTCATTTTGATATGTAAGACAATTTTCCCACTTTGTTTTGCAATATTTTCTCAAAGTAAATAAACTTTTCATTTTCCTTGGAATTTGCTCTAAGAACTGACAAGATCCTAGGAAACAAATTTGTTTTCTACCTCATGAACACTATTATGCTTTTTAAGTTTCTGTTTCCATATTGCTATGCTTTCTATATCTAATAAACTATTCAGTGTAATAATCCCAACTTGGCTTTAAATTACCTTCCAACTTTCTCTAGATTTTTCCATGTTTTCATATAACTTATTTTTATTATTTTAAAAAAGTCTTCTGTAATCCCAGCACTTTGGGAGGCGTAGGTGGGCAGATCACGAAGTCAAGAGATCCATATCATACTGGCCAACATAGTGAAACCCCATCTCTACTAAAATGCAAAAAAATTAGCTGGGTATGTTGATACGGGCCTGTGGTCCCAGCTACTCGTGAGGCTAAATTTTTTATTGCTTGAAGTCAGAAGGCAGCACTTGCAGTGAGCTGAGATTGCACCACTGCACTCCAGTCTGGCACCTGGCGAAAGAGCGAGAGTCTGTCAAAAAAGAAAAAAAAAATCACCATTTCTAGGTATCCAATAACTAAGAACAGTTCTCAACTAACAGGTAACAAGAAAACAGGAATCTAAATCATATAGTAACAAGGAAATAAATCTTATCAACAGGTGAACTTGGAAGGGGACCTTGAGCTCCAGATACATTGCAGTCCTAACTCACATATTTGATTTCACTCTGGTAAATTCCTAAGCAAAGGAATCAGCAAAATTATATCTGGAATGACCCTAAATGTGTGTTAAGTGCTAGGTTTGTAGTACATTGTTACACAGAAATTAAAAAATAATCTAAATTTTGGTGCTAAAAGTGGGATAGTGTTCTAGCAAATACCTAAAAATGTTGCAATGGCTTTGAACTGGCAGTGGGTAGGAGCTGAAAGAATTTTGAGGAGTGTGATAGAAAACACCTAAATTGGCTTTAACACACTGTTAAAAATGCTGCTGGTAAGAACTAGAAAGAAGTGAAGAATGTGCTATGGGAAACTGAAGAAAGGGGGAGACTTGCATATAGTGACAGTAAGCTTAGTAAAATTGTGTCCTGCAATTATGTCCAAAGCAGAACTTGTAAGTAACAAATCTGATATATAGATTAGGAGATTTTCAAGAAAACTGTTGAAGAAGCTGATTTTTTCTTGCTGCTTACTATAAAATGAGAGGAGAGAGACACATTGAAGAAAAATTTGTTGAACAAAATAGGGACCAAGACTAGGTGATTTTGAAATATGCAGCCCTTCTCGGTGGTAACAGATGCCAAAAGTAAGAAATGACTGCGAACATGTGGCAAGGAGAAATGACAGAGAAACAACAAAATATAATATTTTGTTAAAACCTTAGGAAGATCAAAAGATCAGATATTCAGTATACAAAACATTTTTGAAGAAATAACGTGACTCGTGGATTGCAACCAACCAAAGGGTTTCTAAAGCTTAAGGAAGCTGACTCCCAGCTATGTCTGCAGATGGCTGTAATAGTAAAGGCATTGCCTCTAGAAGACCTGTGGATGTAACCTTTGCCTAATGGAATAAATAGCAGCGAAGTCTAAGGAAGGTCCCCAAAATTCTTTAGAAAATTGTTTATATGGAGACACTCCCAAATTGGACTAAAAAAACAGGGAATGTAAAAAATGGAAGAAGGTTGTCGGACTATCAAAGTCTACTCGAGGGAAGTAAGCTGATAAAACTCAGCTGCAAACCTGTACCGACCTTTATGACAAAGGAAGACTCAGAAGGCAGAAGCAAGAACAAAGAGAACAGAATGGAGGGCCCAGGAGAATTATTCTCAGATCTTAAAGTCTAAAAAATGGAGTCTGAACATTTGCCTGGCTTGATTTCAGAGCTGCTATGGACTAGTGACTCTTATGTTTTCATTTCTTTCCCTCTTTGATGTGTTTAAATAATGTCTAAAGTTGTTTATTTTATTCCTGTCTTACAGTGTCCATTGGTAATGTTGGGGGTAGATAAGTTTCACAGTCCCACAGATGGCTAAGAACTGTGTCTAAGAGTTGAATTTAGTAGGTTATGCTTAGAAACCTCACTCACACCTAACTTACATTATTTAAATGATGCAACTCTGGATTTTGAGTTGATGCTATTATATAATAAACCTTTGGTTTTGGGGGAGGGTATATGCTGCATGGGGAAGGAAGATGAATTATTTTAGTGTCATAAAAAAGACCCTGGAAGGCAAAATTTTAAGATGGCCTTCAGGATTCCTATATAAGCTTATAAGCCATGTAATTCAAAAATCAGTGCTCTTGCTTGTTATTTGTTTTCTTCAGCTAGAGAGTGCTGAGAGTGATGTGTTAAAATCTCCAATAATTGTTTATTTTTGTATTCCTCCCTGTGCTTTTGTCAATTATTTTTCAGTGTTATGTTTTTAGCTTCCCGTTTTCAAAATCATAACATTTCTAAAATTATGGATTATTTTACCAATATTCTCCATATTTCTTAGGATAATACATATGCAAATATTTTTAGGTATTTATTAAGATTTCTACACCACCTATCTTCTACTTCAATGTTTATGGCTTTTTACCAGCATTGAGATTTTCTGCATAATCATGTCCCAACTTGGACTAAAAGAAACATATTATATCTCTTTAATATAGCATATATTATCAGATTTTTAAAATTAAATCTAATAATTTATTCTTGAAAAATAATTCTAACTCATTATCTAATTAGCATTAAATTAAATTGTATTATCTATTGTTTGTTTATTATTATAGTGCCCACTAGGGAATCATTATAGGCTTAGCTAAACATTCACACTCACAGTGTTAAAAAGGTCACATTTGACATCAGACTTACTTAAAAGGATGTAGGAAAAGAAACTATCAGATATTCTTTACCTTAGAAGTGGTCTTTGAGGCCATTTACACAGCTATTCAGAATCTATTCTCTGATACCTCAGGTAAGCTCAGGAGAAAAAAGACCAGAATTACACCCATGATATGAGATTAATTTGGGTTTGGAAAGCCATTGCTTCACATGAGCCGATATCTCCCGTGGCAACCAGAAGAATGGCTATTAGAAAGGCATGAGCTGCATCATCAGGAAAACACACATTTCTGGCTATTTCATGATATTTGCAGTTTTTATTTATTTTATTTATTTATTTATTTAATTTTTGAAAGAAAGAAAAAGAGGAAAGAAAGTGAGAGTGAAAGAAAGAAAAAAGAATGTAAGAGAGAAAGAAAGAGGAAGAGAAAGAGGGAGAGAGAATGGGATTCTTGTTCTATTGCACAGGCTAGAATGCAGTCTAAAAATGGGTATTAAAAACCTCTTTTATGCCAATAATTGTGCTTAACAATGGAGACAGGAAGGAATAAGAGATGAAAATAACAAACAAGCAGCCAACCAGTGTTTTACTTAAACCTGTGAAATG
>CAUYLG010010044.1:0-12624 GCA_963573385.1 Cacajao melanocephalus
AAAAAAAAAAAAAAAACTCACCTCTAGATCCAGTGAAATTATCCTTCAAAAGTGAAGAAGAAAGATTTTCAAACAAACAAAAGCTCAAGGGATTTCACCACCAGCAGAATTGTCCTGAGGGAAGTGATAAATGAAATTCTCCAGAAAGAAGTAAAATAATATAGGCCAGAAACTCAGACCTACATAAAGAAAAAAAAAAAAAGAGCATTAGAGAAGGAATAAATTTTGATAAAATATTTTATGTTCTTATTCATAATTAAAAGATAACTGCCTTTTAAAATAACAATAGTAACAACATATTGGATGATTATAGTATACGGACCAGTGAAATGAAATGTCAGTCACCCCTAAGAATGGGAGGGAGGAATTGGAAATGCATTGTTGTAAGATATGTGTAATATCATTCATGGTATAGTGTTGAGGAGGCACTTAGATTTAAATATTTCTTTCAAATTCTAGGGTAATCACTTAAAATTTAGATAGAAGAATAGTTGAGCTACTGAGAAAAAAACAGTAAGATGGAATCATGCAAAATATCCATGTAAAACCAGAGAAGGCAGAAAAAAGAGGGTAAAAAAGAAACAAAGAACAAATGTAACAAAGCAGTTACAATCATAGCCGATACCAATCCAACTATATCAATAATGGCTTTGGATGTGAATGGTTTAAATACTTATTAAAAGTCAGAGATTTCAGAGTGGGTTAGAGAAGAAAGAAACAAGCAAGCAAAAGCAAGACTCCGTATGTGGTGTCCAGAAGCAAATTCTGCTATAAATGTAAAGACTGTGGGGTTAAAAGTAAAGGGATAGGGTAAGGTACACCCTGCTACATATACTAATCAGAATAAATCAGGAATAGTTATATTAATTGCAGAAAATTCTGACTTTGGAACAAAGAAAATTATCAGGGATAAAGAGGAGTATTAAGTAATGATAAAAGAGTCAATTTTCCAACATGTTAACAATCCTAAATATACACACCTAACAACAAAGCATCAAAATGTGTGTTAGAACTGAAAGGAGAAATAGGAGAGAAAAGAGCAACTGTGAATAAAACTTCTATAAACATTCACATAAAAGTTTTTGTATGGACAGAGTTTTCTTATAAGTTGACTAAATACCTAAGCGCAAGATTGCTGTTTCATATACTTAGAGTATGCTTAGCTTTTAAGGAAACTGCCAAACTTACTTCCATAGTTGCTGTACTATTTTGCATACCCATCTGCAATAATAGAGAGTTCCTGTTCCTCCAACTCCTCTGCAGCAACTGGTACCCTCAGTTTTTCTGGATTTTAATCATTCTACTGCATGTGATGATATGACATTGTTGTTTTAGCTTGATATGACAATTTAACTTAAAATGACAATCAATATTAGCTATCTTTTTATATGTATATTTGCCATGTGTCTGTGTTTTATGGTGAAGTGTCTATTCAGATCTTTTGCTCATTTTTTAATTGCTTGTTTTCTTATTGAAGTGTAAGATTTCTTTGTGTATTTTAGATACACATCTTCTATGAGATACATGTTTGGTGATTATTTTCTCCCACCCAGTCTATGGCTTATCTTTTCATTCTCTTAAGAGTGACTTTCACAGAGGAGGGCTTTTTGTTTCAATAGAGTCCATTCATCAATATTTTTCTTTCACAAATTGGGCTTTTGGAGTTGTAGCTAAAATTCATCACTAAACCCAAGTCAGATACATTTTTACTCATGATTTCTTCTATAAGTTTGACGGTTTTGCCTTTATATTTAAATATATTATCAAGTTTTAAATTAATTTTTTTGAAAGGTATAAAGTTTCTGTCTAGATTAATTTTGTTTGCATATGGATGTTCAATTCCAGCATCACTTGTTAAAAAGACTATCTTTCCTTTATTGACTTGCTCAGATAATCCAAGGAACTCACCACCATGTCATTTCTTGGTCCCAAAGTTCACAACCTTTATGTTTCTTTCTCTACCTTGCAGTGTTTCTTGTGTATGTTTCATATATAATGCCCAAAGTTTTTAGTTGTACTTAATGACAAAAATAGTGAAAAGTATATCTAATTCATCTGTCTGAAAGTAGAAGTCTGCAAGTGCTTTGTAAGTCTGAAATTATTTCGAAATAAATAGAAAAAAATTAAAAGGCAACAGGAATAACAGCAAATTATATAACAGAAATAAAGTATCCTTTGCTTAGGAACTTTGCAAACATAGTGAGGGTAAGAATTGTGGTTTTAGTTAAAGCAATGTGATTTGAAGAAATTGAGATATTTGTAGTAGTTTCCTAGTGGTGCCATAATAAGATACCACAAAAAGGGTGACTTAAAAACTAAAAATTTATTATTTTCTTTTTCGAGATGGAGTCTCACTCTGTCACCCAGATTGGAGTGCAGTGACAGTCTCAGCTCACTGCAACCTCCACCTCCCAGGTTCAAGCAATTCTCCCTGCCTCAGCCTCCCGAGTAGCTGGGATTACAGGCACCTGCTACCATGCCCAGCTAATTTTTGTATTATTAGTACAGATGGGCTTTTACCATGTTGGCCAGGCTGGTTTCAAACTCCTGACCTCAGGTGATCTGCCCACCTTGGCCTTCCAAAATGCTTAGACTATAGGCATGAGCAACCACGCTTGACTGAAAAATGAGAAATTTATTATCTTGCAGTTCTGAAGCCTAGAAGTCCAAAATCCAGATTCTGGAAGTGTTGAGTCCATCTGAAAGCTAAGTGGAAGAGTCTGTCACAAGCCCTTCTCCTAGCTTCAAAGAGAACAGAGATTTATGCTGAGTGAACAGCTTAATGTACATATTTAATAAGTGATATGGTTTGGATTTGTGTCTGCACCCAAATCTCATGTCAAATTGTAATCCCTAATGTTGAAGGAAGGGCCTGCTGGTGCAAGGTGACTGGATAGTGGAGGCAAATTCTTCCTTTGCTATTTTCATGATAGTGAGTGAGTTCTCATGAGATCTGGTTCTTCAAAAGTGTGTAGCACCTCCCCCTTCTCCCTGTCTTCCTCCTGCTTTGACCATTTAAGACACCACATCTGCATCCCCTTCACCTTCTGTCTATTGTACATTTCCTGAGGCCTCCCCAGCCATGCTTCCTGTACAGTCTGCAGAACCGTGAGCCAATTAAACCTCTTTTCTTTATAAATAACCCAGTTTCAGGTATTTCTTTA
This sequence comes from Cacajao melanocephalus, assembly GCA_963573385.1. Taxonomy (NCBI): domain Eukaryota; kingdom Metazoa; phylum Chordata; class Mammalia; order Primates; family Pitheciidae; genus Cacajao; species Cacajao melanocephalus. Next base: position 3,165 of record CAUYLG010010044.1, read on the forward strand.
TAGCAGCATGAGAACGGACTAATACAATAAGCTATAGAAGGAGTCATGAATATTTATGTAAGGAGAAATGTCTGCAAGTGCAATTGAGCTTCATGAGCCCATGCAGATTGGCCAGAACCACCCTGTGATTGGTGGTCTCTTATAAGGAAGAAATGCTGGTCAATTTCATAGTCTTGAAACCATAAAAGAGAGGGGCAGCACTAATCTGTTGGTTGATAACTGCAGCAGAGTCTTTTAAAAGGGCTGGTTTCTACTTGGCCCTTAGGGAAGAAAGTTTAGTCATGGTTATCAAGAGAGAAGGAATGAAGAGGTCTGTCTGACTTCCCATCCCATCTTGGCTGGGAACTCAGTTTTCAAGCTTTATCTGGTGTCTTCTTGGCCAAGAGGGGGTCAGTTCGGTCAGTTGGAAAGCTTATTACTATATTTTTATTTCTCATAGCCAAATGCATTAAGAATGCAGGGAATTAAAACTTCTCTAATACAGATGCTCCTTGTCTTATGATGGGGTTACATCCCAATAAAACCCCATCATCAATTGAAAATATTGTAAGTTGAAAATGCATTTAATACACCTAACCTACTGAAACATTAGCACTTAGCCTAGTGTACTATGGGGGCTCAGAAAGTGATACCCCAAGGACTGTCACATGCTGAGATGTCTTAGAAGCTGCCTCAGAATCAAGTTCTCTTTAACCTGGTCTTGTTCCCACCCCAACCACGTTTAAGGAAGAACTCTGTCTGAAATTTCCTTATCTGACCAAAAAGGTTTTCTTCCAAAGGAAATGCAATTGTCTTAAACACCCACCCTCAGGATCTCATCAAATTACGAGGAAAGATCAACCACCAGAGGAGAGAAGCAATTGAGAGTCATCACTTCATCCATACAGACTTTTTGTCTCTTCTTCAGAGGATAGCACCAAGAGATTACCTGGGGGGCTTTATGTGCATGGTAAGACAATCTTCTTCCTGTGCAGCTCCATCCCTCATCTTCCCTTAATGTCTGGCTCTGACCTCCACAGACCATTGATTCCCTAAGGACTTACTGTTCCTTCAAAGAATCATCTGTATTCCCCATCTCCCAACTCCCATACAACAAAGAGTATAAAAACTTCTGTATCATGTTGGATTATTGGATAATCATTTTCCTGTGATTCCCTCATGCTGTGCACATGAAAATAAATTTTTGTATGGATTTTCTCACATTAATCTGTCTTTTGTCAGTTGATTTCCAGCAAATCTCCAGAGGGTGAAGGGGAAATTTTACCTTGGCCCCTACAGTTTCTTAAACATGCTCAGAAATTTTATATTAGCCTATACTTTGGCTAACTCATCTAACATGTGACAGTTATCAGAATCAAGATGGAGCAACTAGTGTTTAAAAAAAAATCTCTGACAGCTGGAGCTCAGGAAAGGCCATGTAGAAAGCATTCTCATGCTTGTATGCCTGATATAACAAAAACTATTACAAAAGACTTTGCAAAAATTGCAATCTTACAAAAAGGCCAACAAACGCTTGCACAAAAAAATACTTCTGCAAGAACATCTTCCCAGCAACTGCCTGTCCAACCTTAGACTGCCATAACTCCTGTTACTGGTCTTTGTAGCCAAGGATAATCATTTCAAAACAATTATGTAATCCTCTTCAATGTTTTCTTTAAAAACTGTTGTTTTCCTTCACCTTTCTGAATACACATATAGTTTACTATGGCATGAGTATTCTCATTGCAACGCTCTACTTCTGAATAAGAATCGTTTTCTTTTAGAGAGCCTCTCTCTTAGTTATGTAGACGGACAAACACAAAGCCTATTTTACCAAAAAGTGTTGAATGTCTCATGTAATTTATTTCATATTGTACTGAAAGTAAAAAACAGATTGGAGTGAAAAACTGACTACCTTTTTAGAGGAGACTTTGATGAAATTTATCACAAACTTTTTAAAGATAATTGCTTTTGTCCAAACAAATATCCCTTTATATAGCTCAATCTGGATTTTTCTTTTCCGGGTTATTTATAATTAAAAAAATAAACAAATATAGCAGAAATTAAATAAACTGTACAATTTGGAAAACTATTTGGAGCTTCTACTAAGGTAAACATACATATTCTGCAAGCTAAGATCTCCCTTCATGAGTGATGTGGTTTGGTTGGCTGTTCCCTCCAAATCTCATGTTGAAATGTAATTCTCAATGTTGGAGGTGATGCCTGGTAGGAGGTGATTGGATCATTAGGCTGATCCCGTTATGAATGGTTTAGCACCATCACCTTGGTGACAAGTTAATTCTTGCTCAGTTAGTTCACATGAGATCTGGTTGTTTAAAAGTCTAGGAACTCCTTTGCTCTTTCTCTTGTCCCCACTTATAACCGTATGACACACCTGCTTCCCTTCACCTCCCACCATGATTGGGAGCTTCCTGAGGCCTCACCAGAATCCAAGCAGATGCCAGCACCAGACTTCCTGTACAGTCTGCAGAACTAATTAAATCTTTCTTTATAAATTACCCAATATCAGGTATTCCTTTGTAGCAATGCAAAAACTGTCTAACACATGGATATGTAGTTAAGTCAGCACATACGTCCACCTAAATAAATGTTCAAGGATGTTTATAACAGAATTCTCATTATAGCCAAAGCTAGAGGAAATCTTTCCAAATGTTTATCAATAATAGAATTGTAGTAAATTTATACTATAAAATCCTAGTCAGCAATGAAAACGAAGAAAATACTACTACTATAACAAAACAGGTATGAATCTCATAAATATGATATTTAGTAAAATAAGATATACATATGATCATATGCTGTATGAATTCATTTATATAGAGTTCGAAAGTAGGCAAAACTAATCTGTCACAACAGAGTTCAGAATTGTGCTTGGTGTTGGGCAAGCAAGGGGCATGAGGCAAGGGGCATGTGGAACCCATCAGAGGGCTTTAACTCTATCTGGCAGTCATGCACAGTAAACAGGTGAAAAAATGCATTAGGTCGTGCATTGGATATGTGTATACTTTACTATATATACATTATGAAACCACCTTTTGCAAAAATCCTGTCAGTAAGAGAAATCTGACATAGCTGCCTCCATCTTGTTTCTAACCTCACAAGCTAACTGCCTTTGTTAACTTTAAAACAAAGATGATAAGAGTCCCTTCCCAGAACATGCCCTCCTTACTTTGGGACTGAAGCCACCTGTGTAAGACTAACTAAGGCCAGAAGGTTAGGATTATGGGAGGGGCCTGATTTCTACTAAAATGTAAGTTTAGTTAAAAGATAACCAGCCATTGCTTCCTAGCTTGCCTTTCTATAATTCCTTCCTGCTCAAGTCATGCAGCCAGAGGTTCCAAGATTTGTAACATCTCCAATTTTTCTCATAGATAACATCACAATTGTCAAAACCTAAGATTGGTCCTTGAGATACTTTTCAGATTTTTGCATTCTGGCAATGGACTGGCTCCACTCAGACCTGTGACTCACACCAAGGAACTGAATCCCAGCTAGAAACATCCACCCAGAAACTGACTCAGCAAGCAAAGACACTTTGTACACACCTGTGATTTCATTCCCAACCAATGTTCAGCATCCATTTCTTAGTCCCCTGCCTGCCAAATTATTCTTAAAACCCTAGCCTCTGACCTTTCAGGAAGGCAGATTTGAGAAATGTCTCCTGTCCTCCTGCTTGGCTGACACTGTGATTATTAAACTGTTTCTCTACTGCAACACCATAGTGTCAGTTAGTTGGCTTTATCTGTGCAATGGGCCAGAAGAACCCATCAGGCAATTGTAGTTACACTGCAATAAAAAAAGAAAAAAAATAAATTGTGAGATACTAAGATGTAATACTATATAGTCATTATAAATAATGTGTAAATATAATAACAATATTAGGAACATCAAGTGCAAAAAGCTTATATGAAAGAAGTTATCATTTTGGGAAAATGACAAAATTCAGCAATTTGATATTAGTAACAATCTGAGGAAATAGGATGATTACAGGGGACTTTATATTTCTTCTATGAAATTTTCCGTATTTTAAAAAAATTTTTTCAGGCATTTTTCCTTAACAGCTTTATTGAAATATAACTTACAAACCATAAAATCCTTGATTTTAAGTGCATGACTTAATAATTTGTATTGTATTTACAGAGTTATACAACCATTACATTTATCTAATTTTAGCAGATATTGCATCACTTCAAATAGAAACCCTTTGCTCATTCCCACTCCAGTCCTAAAAAACTGATAATCTGCTTTCTGTCTTTAAAGATCTGCCTTTATTTCCTATGAATAGAATCATTCAATATGTGTGCCTGGTCTCTTTCATTTAGCCTAATGTCTTGGGGGTTTGTACCTGTGGTAGCATATATTAGTACTTTCTTCCTTTTATTTTTCAGTTCTTGTGGGTATAAATTGCTGAGTCATATGGTGATTCCACTGTTAACCTTTTGAGAAACTTCCAAACTGTTTTCCAAAGTGACACCACCATTTTACATTCCTACCTGCAGTGTAACTGGGCTCTAACTTCTCCACATTCTTACCAAATTTTTTTTATTGGCTGTCTTTTGATTATAATCATTCCAGTAGGTGTGAAGTAGAATCTCACTGTGGTCTTGATTTGAATTTTCTCTATGACCAATGATGTTGAGCATCTTTTCCCGTGCCTACTGGTGATTCATCTATTATATCTTCTTTTGGGAAGTATCTATTCAAAAATCTCTTGCCTATTTTTGAAATGGATTGCTAGTTTTCTCATTATGGATTTGTAAGATTTCTTTCTGTATTCTGTGTACACATCTCTTCAATATTGATTAGAAAATATTTTCTCACATTCTGTGAGGTTTTTTCACTTTCTTGATTTGTGTCTTCTGAAATGCAAAAGTTTTTTGATAAAATTTCAAGTATTTTTAGTCGGAAAAAATATATATAATTGAGAATATAACTCTTTGGAAAAGGTAAACCCAATTAAAACTGTATTTATGACTTCAGATCCGAGATGGCCAATTAGGAGCAGCTCAGGATTGCAGCTCCCAGCGAAAGCGCGGAGGGTGACTGCACACCACATTTCCAGACAGATTTTTATTGCCCACAGACCAGAAGATTCCCAGGCAGAGGAGACCCACAGGTTGCCAGTGCAACTGTTTTGGCCTGTGTGGCTGTTTTGGCCAGTGCCACTGTTTTGGCCGGTGCCACTGTTTTGGCTGGTGCCACCATTTTGGTCAGGGCCACTGTTTTGGCCAGCGAGGCTGTTTTGGCTGGTGCTGTGGTTCTCTGCACAAAATACATGGGTCTGGCCATCATTTTAGCTGGCGATTGGAGCTCCTGGGATAGAGAGTCACCCATTCAACTAATTAAAAAAAGGGGACTGAAACAGGGAGCCAGGTCAGGAGAATGCCGGGCAAAAAAGCACCACAAATCTCAGCGCAGTTATTTCAGCTGGTGCAGTGGGTCACTGCATGGGAAATCACACAGATCCTGGTGACTTTTCAACAGGCAACTGGAACACCTGGGACAGAGAGTCACCCATTCAACTCAAAAAAAAAAAAGGGGGCTCTGAGGCAGGGAGCCAGGTGATCAGGCTCGGTGGGTCTCAACCCCACAAAAAAAACAGTAATCTGAAATGCTCTGGATAGAGATTCACAGCAAGTGCAGCTGAACCCGGGACGGTTCAGCTCTGTGGGGGAGAGGCGTCCGCCATTACCGAGGCAGTCCACCACTACGGAGGCAGTTCACCATTGCTGAGGCAGCCTGCCATTGCTGAGACAGCTCGCCATTACAGAGAGAGTCTGCCATTATAGTGGTGGGCCACCATTGCCGAGGCAGTTCTAACTATACCCGTATAAAGAGGACTGCAGGGAAGTTCATATGGCAGCTGGGTGGAGTCCACAGCTGCTCAGCAAAGCCTCTGTAGGCAGACTATGACTAGGCTGCCTCCTCGCTGGGCAGGGCAGCCCTGAAAAAAGGCAGCAGCACAACAGAAACTCATAAGTAAAGCCCTAAATCCCCAGGACAGAGCACTTGGGGAAAAAAAATAAAAGGAGGTTTATGAGTTCTTCTGCAGCAGACTTAAACGTACCTGCCCAGCTGCTCTGAATGAACAATGGAGCTCACAGCTCAGCACGTGAGTCCCTACAAAGGACAGACAGTCTCCTCAAGCAACTTCCTGACCCCCGAATATCCAAAGAGTCACCTCATAAAGGAGATCTCAGACTGACATCTGGCAGGTATCCTTCTGGGACAAAGATAGCAGAAGAAACTGGCAGCAACCCTTACTGTTCTGCAGCTGCTGCAGCTGATCCCTAGGCAAGCAGGACCTGGAGTGGACCTCAGAAGTACTACAGCAGAGGGGCCTGAATGTTAGAAGGAAAACTAAGAAACAGAAAGAAATAACTTCATCATCAACAAACTGGACGTCACATAGAGACCCAATCTGAAAGTCAACAACTACAAAGATGACAGGTGGATAAATCCACAAAGATGGAAAGAAACCAGTGCAAAAAGGATGAAAACACCTGAAATCAGAATGCCTCTCCTCCTACAAGGGATCACAACTCCTCACCAGCAAGGGAACAAGGCTGGATGGAGAATCAGTGTGAAGAATTGACAGAATCAGACTTCAGAAGGTGGGTAATAAGAAACTTCTCTGAGCTAAAAGAACATGTTCTAACCCAATGCCAAGAAACTAAGAACCTTGATAAAAGATTTGATGAAATGCTAACAAGAATAAACAACTTAAAGAGGAATATAAGTGAATTGTTGGAGCTGAAAAACACAACACGAGAACTTGATGAAGCATGCACAAGTTTCAACAGCCGAATTGACCAAGCAGAAGAAAGGATATCAGAGGTCGAAGATCAACTCAATGAAATAAAATGAGAAGGCAAGATTAGAGAAAAAAGGGAAAAAAGGAATGAACAAAGTCTCCAAGAAATATGGGACTATGTGAAAAGACCTAATCTACATTTGATAGGTGTACCTGAATGTGACAGAGAGAATGAATCCAAGCTGGAACATACTCTTCAGGATATTATCCAGGAAACCTTCCCCAACCTAGCAAGGCAGGCCAATATTCAAGTCCAGGAAATACAGAGAACACCACAAAGATATTCCTCAAAAAGAGCAACCCAAAGGCACAAAATCATCAGATTCACCAGGGTTGAAAGAGAAAATACTAAGGGCAGCCAGAGAGAAGGGTCAGATTACCCACAAAGGGAAGCCCATCAGACTCACAGCAGATCTCTCAACAGAAACCCTACAAGCCAGAAGAGAGTGAGGGCCAATATTCAACATCCTTAAAGAAAAGAACTTTCAACCCAGAATTTCATATCCAGCCAAACTAAGCTTCATAAGTGAAGGATAAATAAAATCCTTTACGAACAAGCAAGTACCACTCAGAGACTTCATCACCACCAGGCCTGCTTTACAAGATCTCCTGAAATAGGCACTAAACATAAAAAGAAACAACCAGTACCAGCCACTCCAAAAACATACCAAATGGTAAACAGCATCAACACAATGAAGAAACTGCATCAACTAATGGGCAAAACAGCCAGCTAGCATCGAAATGGCAGGATCAAATTCACACATAACAGTATTTACCCTAAATGTAAATGGGCTAAATGCCCCAGTCAAAAGACACAGACTGGCAAATTAGATAAAAAGCCAAAACCCGTTGGTGTGCTGTAACCAGGAAACGCATCTCACATGCAAGGATACACAAAGGCTCAAAATAAAGGGATGGAGGAAGAATTACCAAGCAAATGGAGAGCAACTAAAAGCAGGAGTTGCAATTCTCATCTCTGATAAAATAGATTTCAAACCAACAAAGATCAAAAGAGACAAAGAAGGACATTACATAATGGTAAAAGAATCAATGCAACAAGAAGAGCTAACGATCCTAAATATATACACACCCAATACAGGAGCACCCAGACACATAAAACAAGTTCTCAATGATTTACAAAGAGACTTAGACTCCCACACAATAATAGTGGGAGACTTTAACACCCCACTGTCAATATTAGACAGATCAATGAGACAGAAAATTAACAAGGATATCCAGGACTTGAGTTCAGACCTGAACCAAGCAAAACTAATAGACATTTACAGAACTCTACACCCCAAATCCACAGAATATACATTCTTCTCAGCACCACATCACATCTATTCTAAAATTAACCACATAATTGGAAGTAAATCACTCCTCAGCAAATGCAAAAGAATGGAAATCGTAACAAACAGTTTCCCAGACCACAGTGCAATCAAGTTAAAATTCAGAATTCAGAAACTAACTCAGAACTGCATAGCTTCATGGAAACTGAACAATTGGCTCTTGAATGTTGACTGGATAAATGATGAAATGAAGGCAGAAATAAAGATGTTCTTTGAAACCAATGAGAACAAAGACACAACATACCAGAATCTCTGGAACACATTTAAAGCAGCGTCTAGAGGAAAATATATAGCAATAAGTGCCCACATGAGAAGCAAGGAGAGATCTAAAATTGACACCCTATCGTCAAAATTGAAAGAGCTAGAGGAGCAAGATCAAAAAAACTCAACACCTAGCAGAAGACAAAAAATAACTAAGATTAGAGCAGAACTGAAGGAGATAGGGACACAAAAAACTCTTCAAAAAAATCAATAAATCCAGGAGCTGGTTTTTTCAAAAAGATCAACAAGATAGACCACTAGCCAGATTAAGAAAAAAGAAAAGAGAGAAGAATCAAATAGATGCAATAAAAAATGATAAAGGGGATATCACCACAGATTCCACAGAAATACAAACCATCATCAGAGATTATTACAAACAACTCTACGCACATAAACTAGTAAACCTGGAAGAAATGGATAAATTCCTGGACACTTGCCTCCTCCCAAGCCTAAACCAGGAAGAAGTAGAAACCTTGAATAGACCAATAACAAGGGTTGAAGTTGAGGCAGCAATTAAAAGCCTACCACCCAAAAAAAGCCTAGGTCCAGATGGGTTCACAGCCGAATTCTACCAAACAGGCAAAGAGGAGCTGGTACCATTCCTTCTGAAACTATTCCAAACAATCCAAAAAGAGGGAATCCTTCCCAAATCATTTTATGAGACCAACATCATCCTGATACCTCAACCTGGCAGAGACTCAGCAAGAAAAGAAAACTTCAGGCCAATATTTATGATGAACATAGATACAAAAATCTTTAATAAAATACTGGCAAACCAATTGCAAAAGCATGTCAAAAAGCTTATCCACCGTGATCAAGTAGCCTTCATCCCAGGAATGCAAGGCTAGTTCAACATACGCAAGTCTATAAATGTAATTCACCACATAAACAGAAACAAAGACAAAAACCACATGATTATCTCAATTGATTCAGAGAAGGCTTTTGACAAAATTCAATAGCCCTTTATGCTAAAAACCCTCAATAAACTAAGTATTGATGGAACGTATCTCAAAATAATAAAAGCTATTTACAACAA
>CAUYLG010010045.1:0-71409 GCA_963573385.1 Cacajao melanocephalus
TGCCCTTAGCATTTTCTCCTTCATTTCGACCCTGGTGAATCTGACGATTATGTGTCTTGGGGTTGCTCTTCTTGAGGAATATCTTTGCGGTGTTCTCTGTATTTCCTGGACTTGAATATTGGCCTGCCTTGCTAGGTTGGGGAAGTTTTCCTGGATAATATCCTGAAGAGTATTTTCCAGCTTGGATTCATTCTCTCTGTCACTTTCAGGTACACCTATCAAATGTAGATTAGGTCTTTTCACATAGTCCCATATTTCTTGGAGATTTTGTTCATTCCTTGTTACCCTTTTTTCTCTAATCTTGCCTTCTTGTTTTATTTCATTGAGTTGATCTTCAACTTCTGATATCCTTTCTTCTGCTTGGTCAATTTGACTGTTGAAACTTGTGCATGCTTCGTGAAGTTCTCATGTTGTGTTTTTCAGCTCCATCAATTCACTTATATTCCTCTCTAAGTTGTTTATTCTCATTAGCATTTTGTCAAATCTTTTTTCAAGATTCTTAGTTTCTTTGCATTGGGTTAGAACATGTTCTTTTAGCTCACAGAAGTTTCTTATTATCCACCTTCTGAAGCCTGATTCTGTCAATTCTTTGCACTCATTCTCCATCCAGCCTTGTTACCTTGCTGGTGAGGAGTTGTGATCCCTTGTAGGAGGAGAGGTGTTCTGATTTCAGGTGTGTTCATCCTTTTTGTGCTGGTTTCTTCCCATCTTTATGGATTTATTCACCTGTCGTCTTTGTAGTTGTTGACTTTCAGATTGGGTCTTTGAGTGGACGTCCAGTTTGTTGATGATGAAGTTATTTCTTTCTGTTTCTTAGTTTTCCTTCTAACATTCAGGCCCCTCTGCTGTAAGACTGCTGAGGTCCACTCCAGGCCCTGCTTGCCTGGAGATCACCTGCAGCTGCTGCAGAACAGTAAGGGTTGCTGCCAGTTTCTTCTTCTGCTATCTTTGTCCCAGAAGGATACCCGGCAGATGTCAGTTTGAGCTCTCCTTTATGAGGTGACTCTTTGGATATACGGGGATCAGGGAGCTGCTTGAAGAGACAGTCTGTCCTTTATAGGAGCTCACGTGCTAAGCTGTGAGCTCCATTGTTCTTTCAGAGCTGCTGGGCAGGTACGTTTAAGTCTGCTGCAGCAGAACTCATAAACCCCCCCTTTTTATTTTCACGGGTGCTCTGTCCCTGGGATTTAGGGCTTTGTTTATGAGTTTCTGTTGTCCTGCTGCCTTTTTTCAGGGCTGCCCTGCCAGGAGGCAGCCTAGTCACTGTCTGTCTACAGAGGCTTTGCTGAGCAGCTGTGGGCTCCACCCAGCTGCCGTGTGAACTTCCCTGCAGTCCTGTTTATATGGATATAGTTAGAACTGCCTCGGCAATGGCAGCCCGCCTCTATGATGGCGGACTCTCTCTGTAATGGCGGGCTGCCTAGGCAATGGCAGACTACCTCCATAGTGGTGGACTGCCTCGGTAATGGCGGACACCCCTCCCCCACAGAGCTGGACCATCCCAGGTTCAGCTGTGCTTGCTGTGAAACTCTCAATCCAGAGCATTTCAGATTGCTGTTTTTTTCTGGGGGTGGGACCAGCCGAGCCTGATCACCTGGCTCCCTGCCTCAGAGCGAACAGTCGACTGTCTCCCAGGTGTTCCAGTCGCCTGTTGAAAAGGCGCCAGGATCTGTGCGATTTCCCCTGCGGCAACCCACTGCGCCTGCGCTGGCTGAAACGGCTGCGCTGAGATTCGTGGTGCTTTTTTGCCCAGGACTCTCCTGGCCTGGCTCCCTGTTTCAGTCCCCTTTTCTATCAGTTGAATGGGCGACTCTGTCTTCCCATAGCTCCAATTGCCAGCTAAAATGGTGCCCACGGAGAACCACTGCACTGGGGCACTGGCCAAGACAGCTGCGCAGGCCAAAACAGCCACGCCTGGGTGCTGGCCAAAACAGCTGTGCAGGCCGAAACAGCTGCGCTGGTGACCCATGGGGCTCCTCTGCCTGGGAATCTCCTGGTCTGTGGACAATAAAAATCAGTATGGAAATGTGGCGTCCACTCACCCTCTGCGCTTTTGCTGGGAACTGCAATCCTGAGCTGCTCCTAATCGGACATCTTGGATCCGTCATCCCATTTTTTGTTATTCTATAATAGGCCTATACCATACACGGGGAATCTCAACTCTGCTTATTTCACCTTATGTATTTCAAAGAACTTTCATACTTTTTGATAGTTGTATAGTATTTCAAAGAATGCCTCTAACACATCCTTGTATGTAGCTCTTGGAGCACATATGTAAGTTTACATATAAGAGATCTTACTAGGGTTATAATTGCTGGATCAAAGGGAGGTGCATTTAAAGTTTTGATAGCTAATGACAACAAGGTTGAATCACTTTACTTTGCCACCAACAGTGTAAGACAGAGTCTATTTTTCTGCATCCATGTCAATACTATGTTTTAACTATTTTCATTCTTCAATCCAATAAGCCAAAATCGTACCTCATTTTTATATTTCTCCAGTTATGAGTGAGATTAAACACCTTTTCATTGAAAAGCATTTACATTTCTTCTATAAAACTTTATGTTCACATTTTAAAAATATATTTTAAAGTGTGTCTGGTCATTTTTCTTATTGATTTGGGAGAACTTTTTATATTTTGAAGAAATGAATTCTTTGTTGAATGTTGCAAATATTTTCTTTTTTTATGGCTCTTGGGTTTTGTGTCTTGCACAGAAAACATTCTTTATTCAAAGAATATTCTTTTAGAAAAATCTGTCCTACTTTATTCTAGTTTTTTAAGGTTTTTATGTTTTGCATTTAAATATTTCTTCTGAGCTTATTCTGAGTAAAGAGTTAGAGAGAGATTCTGCTTTACTTTTTAAATTCCCCTAAATCAGATATCCCAACACAATTTATTGACTAAACCAGGATTTACCTACTGATTTGTATTTTTTGGGCTATTTCTAGACCATGTACTCTTATTTCTCTGTCTCTCTAATCTTATACCAACACAACTCTTTTTACTATAAGTTTGTCTTACATTTTAATGAAAAGTTTAACTGGTTGTAATGCTTTTTCAGGAATTTCCTGGCAAGCTGGCCATGCTATTTTTCCATGTGAAGTTTAGAATCAGGCTCTCTAATATAAAGAAAAATTTATTAATATTTTAATTGAGATTTCATTATATTTGTAGATTTATTTGGAGGAATTAAAGTCTTTATAATACAGTTTCCTTTCATCCAAAAATAAAAACCAGTTTTTTCTGTTCAAATCTTCTATTGTGCCTTTTGGTGATTTTGAAAATATTTTTCAAGTGGATTCTTCAGAGTTCTTGTTGAGTTCATGTTGCTCTAAGAAGGGAACTTATTTTTTTCCATCATATTTTCTAACTCATTGTATATAAGGTAGGTATTTATTTTTAAATATTAATTTTGGCTGGGCACGGTGGCTCACAGCTGTAATCCCAGCACTTTGAGAGGCCCAGGCAAGTGAATCCACGAGGTCAGGAGTTCAAGACCAGTCTGGCCAACATGGTGAAACCCCATCTCTACTAATAATACACACACAAAAAATTAGCCAGGCATGGTGGCACGCACCTGTAATCCCAGCTACTTGGGAGGCTGAGACAGGAGAATTGCTTGAACCCAGGAGGTGGGGGTTGCAGTGAGCTGAGATTGCACCACTGTACTCCAGCCTAGGTGACAGCAAGACTCTGTCTCAAGAAAACCCAGTAATTTTTAAATTAAACACTTTATTCCTTGAATTCTCTTTTTGTTTTTGTTTCATTTGTTCCTTCCTTCTCATCAATTTTCCAGGCTAAGTTTCCACTATGTATCCACTATGATAATTTTCTCTCTTCTCTAATTTTTGTGCCTCATTTCACCCTTATCTAATGGCATTGACTAGTACTTGCCCAATAATGTTAAATAAAATTGGTAATGGTGGCATTTCTACCTTGTTTCTCATTTTAATGCTACTGTTGTTTCACCATTAAGCATAGTGTTCAAGCCAATCACTCCAAAAGCTCTGGAAACTCTCTTAAATCACTCCAGGCAAGCTGGCTTAAAGACCTCCACAGTACCTTTTCTTGACCTTTATTGTAATCTGGAAAACAATGAACTTGATAATGTGTTTGTCTTATTGAACAATGTTGACAAATTCTGTGTACATCCTTAAGGAAGTACTTTTCCACAGATCACCCTTTGGGAAATGCTGATTTAGAGAAATATGTGATTAACAATACCAACCATAGCATAAAGTAGTTTAAGGGTGGAGACACCTGATCATGTGTTGTAGAAAGAAACCACATAGGAACTGGAAAGGGTTGCATGAGTCAAATTGAGGAATTTCTTGCTTTTCTGTGATAGAATAATGTGAATATGCTTGAAGAAATAAGGTAAAGCAAATATGGTCCTTGGAGAGGTGAAGAAGACAGTGCTAAATGTGGAAGCTAGGTTCCAAAGTGACAGTATGCCTGAGATTTATGCCCCAGGAAGCAAAGGGATCATTTCCTCAAAGGCTTCAGTGCATAAATTAACTCCCAAGGTATGTTAGGTGGGTAAAATCATCTCCTATATCAGTTCTCTGGGGACAGCAGCCATTTTGGGTTGTTGGAAGCATTGCAGAATTGGTGGGAACACAGTTTCTACGGGCAGTTGCTTTAAGAACCTGGAGCTTGGTTTGAAGTTGCCATCACCACTGCTGGCTGCATACAACATCTCACCCAGGCTCTCTTGACCTAATAACCAGGACCCACCTTGCCTTGAACTCTCTCAAACAACGTGTGCTTTTAGCAGACTAGCTTTTTTTTTAATGTCTCTGATAAATCCATTAACCTATTTTATTTTGGTTTCTGTAAGTTGCACATGATTGAGGAGAGAGAAATTAGGAGAGGAATTGTATTGTTTTAAACTCATCATCCCTATTTAGAATACTTAATGTAAACTAATTAAAGATCTACTGTGCTATGATCTGCTATCTTCCTGTTTTCAGGTTTTTGCATTTTGAAATCTGTCATATCTCCTTGTTCACACAATAAGGCCTTAACAAACTCTTTGTGAATGTCTTTTCTGAGACCTCTCTACTCTCAGAGAAAACCACATGATACTCAGGAGTTTTGGGCTTTTTTCTTCCTAATGAGCTCTGTTTGCCATGGTTTGGGAGAGGGAGAGCTCTGAGTATAGGAGACGGTAGATTTTGCTAGTGTTCACTTAACCCTCTTCTCTCAAAAACATGGATGAGAGAATCACAAACTTTTGACATTAGGATACTTGAGAGTTTGGCCCAGTGGTCCTTTACCAAGGTGGCCTCACATCTCCTACATCCCAATGAATATCATAAACATTTGCTGATTTAATAGACAATAATGTTAGTAGCCTGAAATCACACTAGTAGTTTGAAACCCATGGTGAGAGTGCATATACACCATGGAAATCTAAATGCTGTGAAACAGATCCCTCCTCCCCACCACTGGACTGGTTGTTAATCATTTACTGGCATACCTATATCAAACCCTTCCCTTATCATGCTGGTAGGGAGTGGTGAGAAACAGGCTTCTTATCACTAGATTCCATGTGGTCATTAAATGATGGAAAATGAAAGAAAGAGAGAGCTGTAATGCATAATGCTTTTTATTTTTTGCTTAGTAATTTATATTACTTTGGAACAAGATGAAATAAAAGATTTAAGATGAGATTTTTTTCTTTTCATAATAAAATGTGAAAACAATATTTGATTACAAAAGCTATTTTTATAGTAGCCACATTTTATTTGATGACTTGCCTTTGGACTTAAGAATCTTTTCAAACAATTTTATCCCATTTACAAAAAAACTGCTCAATAAGTATTTCGAAAGATTAGGTCAAAAGCCCTTAAACTAGTCTGTAGAGTTGACAATTAAGATATCATTTTTTTTTCCTATAACTGATCATTGAATTTTGTAGGGATGAGTGATGCGTAGTGAGTGACAGACAAGTACAAAAAAGAGTTAATTGTGATCCAAGACTTTCATCTTAAAGTAGGAATAATCTTTAGGTTTTTCCATTCAAATTAGCAGATAGCCACAGTTATTATATTACAAAAGATTTCTGAGCTGCAAGTGTTTGCCTGTACTTTGACTTACTAAGCATTCAAAAATATTTTCCTAACAGCATCATACTTTTATTTTCATATTGTATATTTTTTAAGCTTTATGTTATCATGGAAGTTTCTTAACAGGGTCTTATTCCCAGTAAACATGCAAACTGAAATATTAGCACCCATTTATTCAGCATCTTAGAAGAAATATGCTTAATATAGTAGGTTTTCCTAGATAAATCTTCACCCTTCAAATTCTAAGACCTTTTAGAAACCATTTCCCTGAAATCCCTTTTAAATATCTTAAACATATTTCTTATTTCTTAAACTAAGAGTTTAAACTCTCCTTGCTGTGATAGGGCTAATCATTTTCTGCAATGTAGAAACAACTGCTTTCACCAGCTTTTAAATTTTATTTGGTTATGTTCTTAAACGCCAAACTGCAAAATGACCTTTGTCACTGGTGGGGTCATTGTATTGGCTCAGAGAGCCCTACTCGCCCCTCCCCTTTTAGTTTCCTGAGAAATGTTGATTTATTATTGGCAATGAAACCCATTCACGAAACTTATTTGGAGTTACATACTAGATTCGATTTTACTAAGACTCTAAGTTAGAATGTAAGAAGTAAAATTCTGCGCTTTTCAGAAGACTTTGTTGTGGTCATATCAGGCACTTGGAGTATGAAGATAAAGAAATCTACTCCAAGGGATGGTTGTGAGAGGCAACAGGGAAAGGCATATGAAATGGATCTGTAGGATGCCGCTGAGAGGTCCCTTTATGCGCGCAACTGCTACAGGCCCCACCACTGTTGTTCAAAGTTCCCCACTGCTCCATCCCCTTAGGCAGTGTGGCGAGAGCCAGTTTCTCCACAGGTTCTCACGCATAACTGGGTGTTGAACAATGAGAACACATGGACACAGGGAGGAGACCATCACACAATGAGGCCTGTCAGGGGGTGGGAAACTAGGGGAGGGATAGCAGGGGGTGGGAGGATTGAGGACAGATAGCATTAGGAGAAATACCTAATGTAGATGATGGTAGGGGGATAGATGCAGCAAACCACCATGGCACGTGTATACCTATGTAAAAAAAACCTGTATGTTCTACACATGTACCCCAGAACTTAAAGTATAATTAAAAAAAAGAAAAAAGAAGAGGAGCTGCTAGAGCAATTCTCGTAGACCCTTTGGTATATTTATCTACCTAGTTGGTATGTAGTTAGGTTGATTAAAGGAAACTGGAAAGAAATAAAACTTTTTGCATCTGAGTTTCTCTGTTTTTAAATACGGAGCATTACTTTGAGCCTAAAAATGTTCATCACTTTCAACTTAGTAATCTCCCTTCTGGAACTTAACCCCAAAGAAATAATCAGACATAAGGCGAAAGATTTATGCATAAACACATTTTTCATCTGCTTCATCCCATTTTCACATTAGTCAGCACAAGAAGCCTTTGGCTGTGTTCCAGAAAACATATTGCACCAAGATTGGAAGACACTGGTTTGAGTTTATTTAACTGTCAGGGGATGGCTTTCTTTGTGAGCTGATTCCAAAAATTCATTACATACCTAAATCTTTGATGGGCCTCAGTAATGTAAGAGTAGTGTACTTGAAGGGCTCAAAATTGCACACAAACATTAGCAGATACCAGTGCTGGATATTATGGCTTAGACTTCCTGCATTTTAGATCTTGTAGACCCAAACTCATCCTTGATTCTGGCTATGTATATTCTATGCCATTCTGTATATGAGTAAAATACTGGGTTCTGTGAGAGCCGGCATCAAGTTAGAACTAGCTTTCTAAGAGATTTATTGTGGGAAAAGCCCGTGAAGGATAAAGTGGGGAGAGAGCATGAGCAGGGAAGGATGGTCCTGTATAATTTCCTACAATTTGGATTTGGTTGATTTCATCCCAGTAGTGTTATTTAACATGTTCCTCTGTCCCCTAAGTATCAGATGCAGAGGCCTGATCACATTAGAATTTAATTTGTTCCTTCCTTCCTTCTCCCCTCCCCTCCCCTCTCCTCTCCTCTCCTTTCCTTTCCTTCATTCTTGCAAAACGACTTCATAGGTGGTGGTGTGTGCTTCCATCAAGAGGCAGATAACATCTGTCTCATCTCTTTTTCTGTGTGTGTTAGCAGCTTGATAATCATTATGCTAGATCCATTAATTCATTAGGGATTGCAAAATGTTGACATCTGAATTATTTCTGTCTTCACTTACTAACTAGCATACTTTTATACAGAGAAACTTTCCCTCATTAGCTATTTGGTTGTTTTGGAGTTCAGTGCAAATAGGAAAGGTAAGATAAATACTAGCTTTTTTCTTTTGCTTATCATTTTTCAAAATGATAAGTTGGTCCCTTGGCATTTTCCAAAGGTGAACAATGAGAGGTTTTGTGTTTGTTTAGTATTATTATGAGCTCTTGGATTTAAGCCATTGCAGTTATTATCTTTAGCATTCAAATTATTTCATCTTTGGCCAGTAGAAGTTTATATGGGTAGGCTCCTGAGTCTTTTAGACATAATCCTAGTAGTCTCTGACAGTCTCCTTGCTTTCTGGCATGACTTAATGTTGCAGCTCATCTTGTACATTTCCTGCCCCAGATCTCACTAGGTTACAAGCCATAGTTTATTGTAGTGGGAATTGATATTTTAGAAACGACAGTCTAGGTGTTGGGAGTGTTCATTGCTTCTGGGTAGGTTATTTTTTCTAGACCTTTTCACTGGGCAAAACTAAGAAATGTTTTTGTAAAGATAGAATATATCCAGAGATCATGCTTATAATTCCAATTCATATCTAAGACTACAGGGTTATTACTTCATCTCATCATTTTTACATCTGAATTTATTTATCGCCATGCTAAAAAACCTGCTTCTCAACAACATCAGCCTGATTACTCACTTGTTTTATCGCATACTGCAAATGTAATAGCTTTGGGATAACAATGTTAATACTAGGACTAGTTAAATTATTATTGAAAAAAATGTACAGTTCTTTTTATCTTTAGGATATATGCCATTAGAAATGAACTATCAAATGACTGGGTTTTAAAATCAGAATAGTTCCTCTCCTTAACCACTTGTATACATATCTAGGTATTATTTGTATCATTTTACTAATCTTGTCTCTGGTGCCATTCTTATTTCTCTCTATCCTAATATAACTAGCATTTTCCCCATGTATTATGTTTATCTCTCTAGTCTTCTTCATTTCTTTATAATGACAAGTATAAAGTTAACTAGGAACTAAGACCTAATTTGAAGTACAAAAATGAATGTAGATTTAAAAATAAGTGTATGCACAATATATTTCTTTTTTTTTTTTTTTTTTTTTTTTGAGACGGAGTTTTGCTCTTGTTACCCAGGCTGGAGTGCACTGGCGCGATCTCGGCCCACCGCAACCTCCGCCTCCTGGGTTCAAGCAATTCTCCTGCCTCAGCCTCCTGAGTAGCTGGGACTACAGGCATGTGCCACCATGCCCAGCTAATTTTTGTATTTTTAATAGAGACAGGGTTTCACCATGTTGACCAGGATGGTCTCGATCTCTTGACCTCGTGATCCACCCACCTCGGCCTCCCAAAGTGCTGGGATTACAGGCGTGAGCCACTGCGCCCGGCCATATATTTCTTTACTCTGTGAGCTGAGAGGTCTTAGAAGCAATGACACCCCAGTAGTAATAAGCATACCTAGAATCCAGATCTTGGTTTCTAATACTGTTCTCCAGTAAAAGGGACCAAGGTTCATTGAAGACATGCCTGATTTTAAGGCTGTGGCAGAGAAAGATAAGTCTGAAACATTGTAAAGTACCAGAAAGTAAGGAAGTGCTCAAACACACACACACAAAATGATGGGAGCATGTCAAAGGGGCATAGGAGCCAACTAAAATAACTTCCAATAACCATAGCTGGAAGAATTTGAGCAACAAAATTAATGACATAGTGTTGGTTTATAATCCAAAGTGTTGGATTATAATCCAAAGTATAAAACAAATATCTGGGAGTCCATATTGATATATTAATAAGTAAATGATTGAATAAATCAATAAATGAGGAGAAGAGACACATCTCCAGTGCAGAATTCCAAATAATTTGTATAGATACTCCACCCTCAGAAAGCTGGAACATACTTCCCACTCCTTAAGTGTGGGCTATGCATAGCCTTTCTTCCAAAGAGTATAGTATGTTAAGATGGGAAAAAGAATAACTATAGTGGAGAAACCTGACAAACGCTACCTCAGCCAGGTGATCAGATCAAGGTCAACATCAGTGATAAATCATGCTTGTAGCATTTGCCCTTGATATAATGTTAATCTGCAACACTTTCTTAATTTTTCTGATATTACTATGTTGGGTTTAAAAAATATTTTATCTTCCCTGAAGGCTTCTAATTACAGGTGAAAGCCTGTTCTCGGCTTTGTTTGAGCTAATGAAAAAAGTATGAGCATGGTTTCTACCTTAAGGTAACTCAGAAACTAGTGAAGGAAACAAGATCTAGCAAGCATGTAATTGAAATATAAATCACAAGGCATGATTATACAGGATTTTTAAGTTAAGAAAAGCGAAGCATAGATATACTGAGACCTGGTGTAGCCAGAGAAAGTTTCCAAGAAAAATATTCTCTTCTGTTAATACTATCAGGATTTCTGGAAGATAAAAATAATAGGAATTGATTTAGAGGCTCAAAAATTCTCTAAATATATGATTATCACCAGAAAACAAGATATGTATTTTTAAAACCATTACATCTTGTTTCTGTTGATCAACCTGAAATGCAAGATGACTAAATTAGTCATTTTTGAATCTCTTATGATAGATAATAAAATTGATGACTTATTTAATCACAGTGTGGTCAGAATTTATTAGAAAGACAACAAAATCATTGGATCGTATATGATACCCTGCATTTATTTGATGTGTAGACCTGGTTAAACCTTGGATTTTAATCATTTGGATGTTATGTTGCTCTCTTTTGTTTTTCCTTTAGGTCTTTCTGCTGCCAAACTCTTAAATGAATATGGAGTTAACGTTTTGGTTTTAGAAGCTCGGGACAGGGTTGGCGGAAGAACACATACTGTGAGGGTAAGTGATTTTAATACTCACACATAATAACTCGCTCAAACTACAAGTGGCGCCACTGGAAATCAGAGGGCTAGAGGAGATCTCAAGAGTTCATGCAGTGAAGCCATTTGTCCTCCATAGCCCTAAAGTACTCCATCAAGTAAGTGTCCATTCTCTTTAACAAGTACTCACTAAGACTGGCAGCTTCTGACTTTCAGTTGAGTGAATTCAGTAAACATGAGCAAATACCTTCAATACACTGTCAAAATTTCCCTGCTACAGACATAATAGTTTGGCTGTACTGGAAGTGACTATACACCCACAACACACACACACACACACACACACACACACACACACTTAGATTCCTTATTTATCCAATGACACACAACTTAATAGAAATGTGGTGGCTGCAGTAAGCAGGAACAAATATAATATATTTTTGCATAACTTTTCCCTTGGCCCTTGTTCCCTAAGAAGTATGCTGCTGCCAGAGACACTCCTCAGGCCGGGTCTGGCTAGATATAAGAAAGAAGCCCAGTTCTTGCTACATCGCTGCCTTTTTTATACTTGGGCTTACATCACCATTCTGGAAAAAACACATGCTATGTGTTATAGTGCAAAACAAGAGTTACATCTTCTGCCTGTATGCCTTTATTAGATATGATTCTTCTGTCATTTTCTGAATAATATTCCTTCATTTTGGAGATAGCTATTAAGTTGTCCCTTTAAGTTGTACTACTATTAAGGGAATGGTTGCAGGTGGTTGAATCTGTAGGTACTGATGAAAGTACATAGGGAGATAATGAAGAGTGGGAAGGAAATAGGGGCAAAGATGGAAGTTTCCACACATAAAAGTTGGGGAGAAAGGGAGAAGAGCCAGAGAGAAGCAGTAGAGGCAGAAGAGGAGGACCAGACTAGAGCAGCAATAGGTAAGTCGGTGGACCAAAGAGGAAGGGATGCTCCGCAGTCAACTGACACGGTATGAAGGCAAAAAACAAAAACAAAAAACCAACCCTCGCATTTGACAGTTAGAAGGTCATTAATCGCCTTTTTGCTAGGGTATACAAATCGAGTGTTAAAGGCTAGGGATTGGTGGTAAAGACAAAACCAGACTGTTGAAGTGACTGGAAAGAGAAGAAGCATCTATCCAAATAGAAGATGCTTCAGTTAGATTAATAACAGAATGGCGTAAGCAATGCAAACATTTGGTTATTTCACAGACGTCTGGTGGTAGATAGTCCAGGCTGGTGCACGGGTTCAGCTTTATTATCAACAGGCTCTTGCTGTCTTTCTGCTCTGATATTCTTTTTTTGTTTGTTGTTTGTTTGTTTGAGACGGTGTTTCGTTCTTTTCGCCCAGGCTGGAGTGCAATGGTGCGATCTCGGCTCACTGCAACCTCCGCCTCCTGGGTTCAAGCAATTCTCTTGTGTCAGCCTCCCGAGTAGCTGGGATTACAGGTGCCCGCCACTACGCCCAGCTAATTTTTGTATTTTCAGTAGAGACAGGGTTTCACCATGTTGGCCAGGCTGGTCGAAAACTCCTGACTTCAGGTGATCCACCCGCCTCCGCCTCCCAAAGTGCTGGGATTACAGACGTGAGCCACTGTGCCTGGCCCTGCTCTGATATTCTTTGCATGTTGGCTTATTGTCTTGTGTTAACAAGATGGATGCTGAAATTCTAAGCATCAAGTTCTCATTCAAAGCTGAAAGGAGAGTGAAAGGGTGGCACCAGCCTTGTCTGCAACAAAGCTTTTCCTTTGCTAAGAGACCCGAGCAGACATTTGCTTTAGTTTCATTGGCCAGAGTTGGGTCCCATGGCTACCCTCAGCTGTCAGGGATCCTGGGAAAGCAAGCATTTCACAATGCTAGGCTACATAATAGAAGCAGGCATGTGAGACAGAATATCAATGAATATTGGAATAGCATACAGACAACATTTGAACAGGATATTGTAGCAGTGATTTCAGCCACACCGTGCCATGCTACCCTTCTGTCATTTGCTTCCTACCTTTTTAAATGCAGGGATGTATCTAGGCCTATTCTGCTTTGCTCAGCTCTAAGGATGCTGTACAGCCTTGCCATTCAAAGTGTCATCTGTCAGTTAGTAGCCCCTGAATCAACTGGGATTTTGATAGAAATGCAGAATCTCAGGCCCCATCTCAGACCTGCTGAATCTGGACTTGCATTTTGACAACATTTCCAGGGGACACTACAGAAGTGCTACTCTGTGGCATTTGTTTGCTTGTTTGCCTTAAATTAATGCCAATCCAGATTAAATTTTCTGAGTACTCCCTTAGATGTAGTCCATTGGAAAGCTATTGGTCAGGGAGTGAGGGGACTGGGATTCTAACTGCTGTGCTCACTTGACATGATGTCTTGGATAAGTCCTATTAGCACTTTACATCTCAGTTTTCTCATCTGTGTAATAAGATACAATCTAAATGTTCTTGAAGAATCTCCCTTCCATCTTCAAATTCTAATTTAAGGCAATGTGTTATAGTGCAAAACAAGAATTGCATCTTCTGCCTGTATGCCTTTGTTAGATATGATTCTTCTGTCATTTTCTGAAAAATATTCCTTCATTTTGGAGATAGTTATTAATTTGTCCCTTAGCCCTATTTTTCTTATCTCTAAAACCTTTTGGTTATTAAACAGGAGCATCAGTCATGTTGCTGATTTTCAGTTAAGAACAAGTTTCTTTGTATAAGGGAAATGAGAATTCCAACATACTTGCCCCATCTGTGTTATTGGCCTCAGTTACTTTACCATGCTGTGTCATTTGTATATGTCAGCACCACACAGGAACCATTATTGTCTATTCAGCATGATATTACACTCCCCTTAGGAATGTGAGAAAGGAATCTCTGAAATACTTAGAAATTAGGACTTAGCATTTATGCTCCAAATGATGAGAAAAAGAAAAAGAGGGTTTTAAGAAATAAGCATGGAAGTTGGGCATGGTGGCTCACGCCTGTAATCCCAGCACTTTGGGAAGCCGAGGCAGGTGGATTACTTGAGCTCAGGAGTTCAAAACCAGCCTGGGCAACATGGTGAAACCCCATCTCTACTAAAAATATAAAAATTAGCCAGGTGCAGTGGTGTATACCTGTAGTCCCAGCTACTTGGGAGGCTGAGGCAAGAGAATCATGTGAGCCCGAGAGGCAGAGGTTGCAGTGAGCCAAGATTACACCATTGCATTCCAGTTTGGGTGACAGGAGTGAAACCCTGATTCAAAAATTTAAAAAATTTGAAAAAGGAAACAGGCATGAAAATCGTATTTAATAAGAAACTGAAGCAAATATTTTTAGAATTGCTTCTAATAATATAATCAACTAGGATAATTTTGGGAGGAGATGCCGTAAAAGCTACTGTGGATCTCTGAGCACCAGAATGTCAAATTTGGTATTACCCGGCAAGCCGTTCAGACGGATCTTCCGTTAGTTCAGAACTTCCCAGTTTTTCCTAATGTGATTCATCCATGATTCTTCAGAATGAAATTAATAAAGTTGAAATGTCTGCAGGGCTACCACAGGGTTGGTGTATTTGTTTGCCAAAATTATTGCATGTTTGTGGCCTCTTCAAAAGTTGAGTAGTGAGATCTAAATCAAGACCCTAAAGACTGAGATGCAACATAGTATAGAATACAGTGTTACACTTCTGGTGTCTTCATGCTGAACTCGAGGCACCTGATTTAGAATATTTTTGCTTAGTAAAGCAACATTCTGCAAAATGCCTCTCCCTTTTTACTGCTTCATTTAGGATTATTTGCTTTAAAGATAGTGTCAGCGTTCTACAGACATCATGTTTGGAAACTCCCAGGAGTCCTCTTGCTGTCTTTGTTAAAGCCCAGAAATTTACTGGAGTCCTGATTCCAGTTTTGTTCTTTATATCTTAAAATGGATGTTGGAGACTAGAAAACATTTGGAGGAAAGCACTGATGGTTACTAAAAGAGAGAATAAACATCATATGAGGACAGATTAAAGAGGTCGAAGAAGCACTTAATTTCTGGTATCATGGCAGAACGGAAACCCTAACTCCTCATTGAAATAAGTAAAATGCTGAATACAATATGCTGTGCTAATCTGACATGGAAGTTAGAAATTTGCAGAACTCCTGGATGTTGCATAGACATCTCAAACATAACACATGCAGCACTAGACTTCTGATCTTCCTCAAGGCTGCTCTTCCAGCCGCCTTCCTCATGTTAGAGGATGGCAACTTTCAGAAAACTCAGAGTCATGCTCAACACTGCCAGACCCTCATTTGTTCTGTCAGGAAATTCTGTTGGCCCTGCCTTCAAAACATATCCAGAATTCAATGCTTCCCACCAATTCTACTGCCATCCCCTGGTGGGAGCCACCATTATCTCTAGGCCAGATGACTGCAATAGGCTCCTGATTTCCCTGCTTTTACTCCTGCCCCCTATATTCTATTCTTTTTTAAAGCATCAGTGAGAGTGAGCCTTTCAAATGCAAGTCAGATTTTAGCATTTCCCTGCTCAAAACCTTCCAAAGGCTCCCCTTCTCACAGACAGTCAAAGCCTATGTCCTTACAACGTCCTGTGAGGCTTTAGGTGACCTGCCCTGCCAATAACCTCTGTAACCTCATCTTCAGTTATTTTCCTTGCTCATGTTGTTCCATCCTCTTTGGCCTTCTTGCTATTTATTGAACATATCAGCAGACTTCTGTGTTACAGACTTAAATCCATATTGCTAGGAGTTTTGTTTGTTTGTTTTTGTTTTTGTTTTTGTTTTTAAGACAGAGTCTCACGCTGTCACCTAGGCTGGAGGGCAGTGGTGTGATCTCGCCTCACCACAACCTTGCTCAGGGTTTCAGCGATTCTCCCGCCTCAGCCTCCCAAATAGCTGGGATTACAAGCGCATGCTACCACTCCCAGCTAATTTTTGTTTTTTTAGTGGAGACAGGGTTTCACCATGTTGGCCAGGCTGGTGTGTTTTAATTTCTACAGCTGGAATATTTTTCAGTTATTTTTTGTCATCACTGCATCGTGGTCAAAGAACGTTGTTTATATGGTAATGATTCTTGAGGTTCACTTTATAACCTAGCAAGTACATGGTTAATATCCAAAGATCTTCTAATTTCTGCTTGAAAAGAACATGTAGTCTCTAAAAGCTATATGCAGTGTTATATATGTCTACTAGAATAAGCTTAATGGTGCTCCTTTTTTGTTTGCTTAATCTATTATTCACTTTTAAAGGTATGTTAAAAATTCCCTATTCTACTGGGCACTTATCTTTGGTTCCTGTCAAATGTTGCTCACATTTTGAAGCTATATTATTCAGTGTATGCCAGTTTAAAGTTGTTCAACCTTCGGGATCTTTCAGCATTATGTAGTGACACTTATTTCACTGAGATTTATTTTCTTTAAGGTTTTCTTTGATATTAATATGGTTACAACAGCTTATATTAGTATTTGTATATCCCTTTATCTTTCAGTTAGAGTTTCCTTTATTCTGATGTTTTTTCTTTTTTAAAATTTTAGATTCGGGGGTACTATATACATATAGATATATATATACATATATACACATATATACATATATATACATATATATACACATATATGTACATATATACACATATATGTATATATACACATATACACATATATATACACATATATGTATATATACATATACATATAAATATATATATACATATAGATATATATTTTTTATATTTTTATATATTTTTTATATATATGTATATATACATATACATATATATATATTTTTTTTTTTTTTTTGAGACGGAGACTTGCTGTCTTGCTCAGGCTGGAGTGCCTTGGTGCCATCTCTGCTCACTGTAACCTCTGCCTCCCGGGTTCAAGCAATTCTCCTGGCTCAGCCTCCCCAGTAGCTGGGATCACAGGCGACCGCCACCACGCCCAACTCATTTTTGCATTTTTAGTGGAGTTTAATTGACAAACTTGATCCATCTATATTTGTTATTATTTCTTTTTTAAATGTTTTAACTTTATTATATTATGGCTTTCCATTTGTCCCACTTTAACAGTTTTCCTCTTGGTTTCTTTCTTTCCTTCTTTTGGGTTAATGGTTTTCTTCTTTTTGTTTTCTTTTTAGGTTTTTTCTTCTACTTGTTTGGAAGTTACATAGTCAAACCAATGTTTTTCAATCAATTTTCTTAACTATGTTAACACTCACACTTAGTGTAGTCTAAGGTTTATCAATATATTATCTTTCTACTAAAAAATACAAAAACTTTCATGCTTCAATTGTGATCACCCTTCTTCCAATCTGTAAACTATAAAAGTATTTCAAGTTTGTTTTTCAACAAAGGACATTATTAATTTTGTTTTATTCTATTGTTGATGTTGCTTAATTTTATTTAAAGTTTTCCAATATCTTTGTTCACTGTCCCTTCTTGAATCTCAGACTTTTATTTGTAACCATTTTCATTCTACTTGAGACACATACTTTCCTCCAATCTGGGTCCTAAACTCTGTACATTTGTCAGCTTGACAAAAACATAGTTTGAACAGGCAACAAATTCTACTTAGAATTTCTCTTCCTCTTTTTTTCTCTCAGAACAGCAAAGATATTACTCTTCTATCTTCTGGCTTGTATTTTTATTGTTGAAGAGTCACTCGTAAGTCTAATTGTTGTTTTTTTCCAAGTATGTATGATTTGCTTGTTTTGTTTTCTGAAAAAGAATTGCTTTTAAGACCTCTTTTCTCTGGTATACTGTAGTTTCTCTGTGTCTGGGTGAGAATTTCTTTTTATTTATCATACTTTGGATCTGTTGGGTTTCTTCCAACAGTGCTGGTAAATCCTCAGCTACTAATTTTTAAATACTATTTAATATTTTGACATCATCTTCCATGTCTTAACTACCTCCTCAACATATTTTCCAATTTTTTATCTTTGAACTGCATTCTAGATAATTTATTCAGATCTAGCAATTCACTTACTCTTTTTTTTTTTTTCCCTGAGACGGAGTCTTGCTCAGTCGTCCAGAGCTGGAGTGCAATGGCACGATGTTGGCTCACTGCAACCTCCACCTCCTGGGTTCCAGCAATTCTCCTGCCTCAGCCTCCTGAGTAGCTGGGATTACAGGCATGCACCACCACACCTGGCTAATTTTTTTGTATTTAGACGGGGTTTCACCATGTTGGCCAGGCTGGTCTCAAACTCCTGACCTCATGATCTGCCTGCCTCGGCCTCCCAAAGTGCTGGGATTGCAGGCATGAGCCACCATGCCCAGCCTACTCACTCTTGAATGGTCGAATATACTGTTTAATCAATTCACAGAGTTTTAAAAATTTTAATTAGTACATTTTTATTACTAGCAGTTATTTTTTAATTGACCTGATATTTTCAGTTTGTTTTCCCCTGCTCTTAATTTTAATCACTTCTTTTCAACTATTACAAAATCTTTCTGGAGAATTTTTTCTGCTTATTTTCTTTTGGAACCTTGTTTGCACGTATGTTTTGTAACTTTTGGCTGTGGGTTGCTAATTTTCCATGGAACTTTATCTGTGGTAAATTATTTGAGGCCTAGGGGAAAAGAATTTGAGTCTACTTCTACCACCCTCCTTGACACTTTAAATTTTCTTCTCAAGGTTTTTCATATCATCTGGGTAGTGTAAATTCAGATGGAAAACATAAATAAAGATAAGCTTTTGTTTTCCTTTTCTGTGTGACAATACTTAGACTTGCAAAATAATGGAAAAGATAAAGTTGTGGATAAAGCTAAAGCAATACTTAGAAGATGTATAGTCTAAATTGTTCCATTAGAAAAGAAAAAGGGCTATATATTAATAAGCTAAGCATGCAAAGAGTTAGAAAATTAAGAGCAAAATAAATCCAAAGAAGCGGTGAAAGGGCATAAATCAATGATATAGAAAATAAACACACAACAAACAGTATCAATAAAATAAAAGTTGATTATTTGAAGATACCTATTAAAGATAGACAAGAAGTGTCTTGTAAGATTTTTCCAGAAAAAGAAAAAAGAAACACCCCAAATAAATAAGAGATGAGAGCCAGATGTGGGGCTCATGCCTGTAATCCCAGCACTTTGGGAGGCTGAGACAGGTACATTGCTTGAGCTCAGGAGTTAGAGAACAATCTAGACAACATGGCAAAACCCTGACTCTACAAAAAATACAAAAATTAGCTGAGTGTGGTGGCACACACCTGTGGTCCCAGCTACTCGGGAGGCTGAGGTGGGAGAATTGCTAGAGCCCAGGGAAGTTGAGGCTGCAGTGAGCCATATTCATGCCATTGTACTCCAGCCTGGGTGATAGAGTAAGATCCTGTCTCAAAAAACAAAAAAAAGAGAGAGAGAGAGATGAAGATGAAGATGTAATTACTGATGCAATAAAGAATAATTAAATGAAAAGAGGATGCCATGAACATTAAACCAACAGTTTTGAAACATACATGAAATGTATATATTATCAGAATAATATAATTCACCAAAATTAACACTGCTTTAGTCTTGGCAATAGAAAAGATGATGATTAGTGCTTTAACTTAAAAATGAATTAAATATGTAGTTTAAGATTTTACCTCAAAAAAATCACCACGCCTAGATAGTTCTACAGGTGTGTTCTACCTAATGATCAAAGAATGGATCACTTTATTTACATACAAATCCTTCTAAAGAATAGAAGAAAGTATTATCACTAAATAAAGAGATTAGCAGTACTCTAATGCAAAAAAACAGACAAGGCAGTAGAAGAAAGGAGAATCACAGGCCAGTCTCAATATTGCTTATAAACATAGATATAAGAATTCTAAATAAAATGTTAGCAAAGCATATCCTCCAATAGAAAGATAATATCAGGTTGGGTAGTTCCAGGAAGGAAATGTTGAATAATACTAGACAATTTTCTGGAAATAACAGATTAGGTAAATTATAACAAAATACAAAGATAACTAGACAGATAGACAAGTTGCTCTGTATACACACACACACACACACACATACACACACACACACACACATTTAAAGCATTAGAGAATGAGTGAGCTAACAAGATAGTGAAGAATCACTGAGGCAACATCTGGAAAGTATTAACCTACTTTTCCCTGGGTGGCAGGGGGATTTGCTGACCACTAAAGAAGCTTCTGAAGGCTGAGCAGTGCTGTGCACCTAGTGCAAAGCTAGGGTGACAGGTCAAGTCCAGAGCCCCATGAAGTGTGTACTTATTTGTGGGGGAGTGTTGGTCAACTCCTTATGCTTTGGGTTGGGCTGTATGTAAGGAGCAAGGGTTAAAGGCAAGAAAACTAGGCCAAATGTGCATTTCAGCCCAGCTTCAAATCCTCTCAGGTATTAAAAATGAAATTAAGTTATCTAGTACTGTGAGGTTCCCAGGCTCTGGGCAGAAGTCAACATAAATCCTCTCCGAGAAAGATATCATCCTCCTAGGATTCAAATGATTCTACATGTTTTCAAGTTTAATGAGTGGCATGCAATAAAAAATAATCAGACAAAGAGAAAAGGCATGACAACATGCTTGAGAACTGATATACATAACAAAATAGAAACAGACCCTTAAGTGATTACAAAAACACAGAGGGGTTGTAGCTCACCAATATGCAATTTATTGATTAAATAATTAGGACTTGCCAATTAATAAAAATAGATGAAAAGCATGGAGAACTGTATTTATGAGGGAGGAAGTAAACAATTTTAGTTTATGAGAGAGGGTTTGCATATTTGTAAGTAATTTAGTAATATATGAATCTTTGTATGTCTTTTTGTATTCTTTCCTTATGATGCATTCTTTCCTGAAAGTGTTTTAAAATAACATCTAGAGCCATCAATGTGGACTGATTTAAGATTTCATCTGGTGAAAATTAGGGAATTAGGCTTTGGGTGGCTACTCCAGCAATAACACGAGAGAAAAGCATACATAGTAATTTAAATGTTTTGTAAAGGATCTAAACTGGCAGAATATACTATGGTGTTCTTTCTCTTTTATGCATTGTATTGCTGAATTGGCCTTACCAATAGCTTTTCCAAATGATGGTGCTTAGTGATGAGTGTTAGACAGGATTGTGCCCCAGTTCTTGAGTGGAGGAGAAAAGATTGCTATTTTCAGTTGCGCTTTATAGGGGAGATGTAAGGCACAATTAACTTTAAAAAAATAAATGGGGTTAGTTTTTACAAGACATAGTTTTCCAAGTTTTAACTAAAGTCCTCTGACCAATTTTTCTCCTTTTGCAGAACGAACATGTTGACTACGTAGATGTTGGTGGAGCCTACGTGGGACCAACTCAAAACAGAATATTACGCTTGTCTAAGGAGCTGGGCATAGAGACTTATAAAGTGAATGTCTGTGAGCGTCTCGTTCAATATGTCAAGGTAAGGCTGCCTTTTCACACAAGTGACTGATAGGGAAACTTTTTTTGAGAAAACATTTGGTTTGTTTTATTTTTCTTTCAAAGCAATTGTAAAAATAGGCTCCTGACTTTAAAATAGTAGTTTGCCTTTCTTTTCTTGTTTTCTTTTTCTTTTGAAAAGATCACTAAAGACTCCTGCAATCACTACAGGATATTATGACTCAGCTTGGCCTTCCTCCCTGTCACTCTCAGGAGCCCTCACAAGCTACCCTCACTCCCAGAGAGTAGGAATGGGAGGCTCTGGCTTCCCTCCTAATGTATTTGAAGGGCACAGGGGTGGGGGTAGCAGGTGCCTGCAACAGATATGTTCACACACCCATACAGGCATACCCCCCTCCCCCAGCTGCAGGCAATCCCTGAGTGACCTAGGAAGCAACTCTAGAGCCCCAAGGAACACAAGAGTTTGAGGCCACTTCTTTAGCCTTTGAACTGGTTATTCATCCTCATTCTTACCTGGCATTTCTTGGAATGCTTTATTTCCTCTGTACCTGGCCTTCACTCTTGGGGAGTCTAGCTCCTTTGTGCAATTTCCTGCTGTTTAAACAAGAGATTGTTTAAACTCTAGCCACTGATATCTCCCGCTGTTGTCAGTGTTTTTCCTTCTCACTGAAGCCAAACATGGAGTGGCTGGAGTCTGGAAACATGCCTTGAGAAATCAAATTTCCCACCTGACATTGCAGCCTACTTCCTTTGCCTTTAATCTCTGTTGGACTTGAAAATCAGTAGTCTTTAGAAAAATGGTGGGTTCAGAGGTCAAGGGAGGAATGAAGAAAGTATAAAAAAATTTCACAAAGTATTTAGGAACTCTGGCTACAACAGGCCATGATCAAAAAGGAAAAACCACTTTGCTTCCTCATTTTTTCTGCACTGCACAGAGTCTCCAGGGACCAGTAAGTAATAACAACAGTAAGAGTAATAGCAGCTAACATTTATTAATCACTTTTACCTATATTCTCACACTTAATATAGGGAGAGAGACCAAACGCTTTGCACTCAGCTACTAATTAAACAGTCATATAAATTCACTCTCCACTCCAACTGGGAAGCAAATGAGTGTGATGATTATCTTAGAATCTGAGCAGACTCATGCTGGTAAGATTCAGGGGCTGAGAGATTTTTAGTTTACCTGGAGGCTAACAATAAACAACAACTCAAGGCTTTTTATGCATGAACTCATTCAATCCTTACATCCACCCCGCTAGGCAGGCATGATCATCCCAGTTTACTTATGAGAAACCAGAAGTTCAAAGAGGTTAAAGTGACTTGACAAGGCTATAAAACTCCTAACAGTCTACCTACCCCCTGAGTGCATGCTCTTTATTATCCCAATATATGGCCTAGGAAATAAAACTGAGGGCTCTGAATGGAGGTGTGCTGGGCCTCCAATCTTTGTTTGGCCACACACACATCTATAGTAAGGTATCTCACCATCAGTATCACTGAAGCCTGGCTCTTTTGATGAGTAGATGCAGTCCTTGAAAGACCACTTATTTTTTTCTACTTTCTTACTCTTGCTCCGGTTTCATGTTCCTTTTATGTAGATTTTGAAAACTGGGGAAAATTGGAAATTTATAAGTATGTCCTCAAACTAGGTACCTGCTAGTCTCCCAGCCATGCCCACTCTAAAACTTGATACTGGGCTGGGCATAGTGGCTCACATCCGTAATCCCAGCCCTTTGGGAGGCCAAGGTGGGAGGGTCATCTGAGGCCAGGAGTTCTAGACCAGCCTGGACAACATAGTGAGACTTCTTCTCTGTGAAAAATAAAAAAAATTAGCTGGGCATGGTGGTATGTGTCCTGTAGTCCCAGCTACTTGGGAGGCTGAGGCAAGAGGATGGCTTGAGCCCAGAAGGTCGTGGTTACAGTGAGCCTTGATCATGCCACTGTACTTCAGCCTAGGCAACAGAGCAAGACCCTGTCTCAAAAGTACAAATAAAAAATAAAAAAAGTAAAACATGATGTTTAGGTGATAGTTTGAAAGTGGCATCCATAGCCAGCTTTTGTAAGTAATTTAGCTCCGCATTGTTCTTGATGGAGGTAAGATGGGATTAAAATGATAAAGTCCTGTTTGAGAATTTTGACTTTGCCTGAAAATGATCAACAGATGCATGCTGTCCAGTCTTCCTACCAGCACCTTATAAATTACGTATCTTAAGTGTCAGACTTTCTGATGTCTCTGAAATTTTCTGGGCTTTACTGGGAACCCTGCTTTCTAGAAATCCAGATGTAATTGTTCTGTACTTTGAGAAGGTCCTGCTGCAGGCTTTAATAGTGGATAAATTCATGGAAAGACTTAAAGAGATGATGCATTCTACATTAGGTGCCTAAATAAGGAAAGAGAAATGTTAAGAGTAGCATCCAAGGTCCCTTTTTCGGTTTTGTTGCTGCTACTGAGTCCTGCTCTAAGGTTAGGTCCACACTACCCTGATAGTCCTGTTCCTAAGGGAAAAAACAACTTCAGCTTTCTGGAGGGGAGAACTGCTCAACTTCTACCATATTTTTCTTTCACAAAAATACAAATATGGCTGAACTGTTGCATAACCTACTAGACAAAGGCACCTTGCCGTGGCATTGGACTTGGTAGCTCGAGGCTGCTTTCAAGAATGTAAAGCAGAAAATAAAAATAAAAACAAAAACAG
This sequence comes from Cacajao melanocephalus, assembly GCA_963573385.1. NCBI lineage: Eukaryota > Metazoa > Chordata > Mammalia > Primates > Pitheciidae > Cacajao > Cacajao melanocephalus. The sequence goes on from CAUYLG010010045.1 coordinate 24,152, forward strand.
AAAAAGAAAAACAAGAATGCGAGGCATTGTGAACGTCTGGATCTTTGCCATTGCATGGCCATGCACATTAACACAATGGTAATATTAGACCATGATTATTGCGTATGCAGCACATGGCAGATGTGTGCTAAAACACATACTGTGCCTACACTTTGGACAACAAATGGCACCTTTAAATCACAGCCACTGTGGTTGGTCCCTCAAGGTCAGTACCACTCACATAGCAATAATAATGAAGACTCTCCCTGCTGAGCTGCTAGTATGTCCCAGGTCCTGTGCCAGGGCCTTCACTCTATTATCTTACTTAACCCTCACAGGGATCCTAAGTTAGGAGTTATAGCACCATTTCACAGAAACAGTCTGAAGTTCAGAGGTCCAGTAACCTGTCTAAGAGAGTAAAGGTCACTGAGCTGGAATTCAGATTAAGGTCTTTTGACTTTTCCATGCTGTCTCTTGATAGTCCAGATTCTACTGTCAGGGACTGTGGACTCCAGGAAGCTGCCTTTCAGTTTGTGTTTGTCCTGGCTCTTTTTGACAGCTCTCTTCTGAGGGTCATCCTATGTCCTTCACTGTGTCCCCATATGCAGTGCTGGTGACCATTTTGCTCAATCTTTTGGCCTGGAAGCCTGAAAGAGCAGGGTTAGCTACCTGCTATAATACAGTCACTGTGCCTCGGTTATTGTTTGATGGATGCAGTAACTGGAAAACAGCCATTTAATTGCCACAGAAAATAAACGTTGAAGCTCTATTTTAAATTTTATTATTTATTTACAAGTAACTACACATTTCAGATGGTAAGCATCATTGTTTTCATTTAATACTTAATCTCATCAAATGAAAAGATGGAAAATAGAAATACATATCATTAAACCATCCTCTCACATACTTTAACCTTTCAGAGAACACATATTTTCACCCAAGGTAGACAGCAATGTGAAGGCAAAAAAGTAGTGGGTTGGTTAAACTTTAGTTTATTTGATCTGAATGAGTGCCTTTTTGCTACTGTTTTCTAATAAATCATATCATTTCTGGAATGAGAAGTAATCATTGTAGTAGATGTTTTTATGATGATCAGGAAACTATAATAGAGAAAAGCAGGAAGATATTTAGTTCAACATTCCAGATAAGATGATTAATAAATTGTGTACTAAAAATAACTCTACTTATTTTAAAATATCTCAATTCTCACTGTTTTTCTCCACTTCTAGGGGAAAGTGGGTGTTTCCCCAACATGGTAGTGTATTGGGTTAATAATGCAAATTGTCTTTGTGACGCTTTCTGCATTGCTTTGTGATAACCTTTGCTTTCATAATCTAATACAGTCAATAGCCTTTTCTATAAATAACACTGAAATGAAGTGGAGGATTGCTGTTCTGTAGATAAACTAATCAATATTCTTTATGGCCCAGATTGCTTCAGCTCTAAAATTTTCCCAGTGCAAAACCTTAAAGAATGTTTAAATTGTTTAAACACTGTCAGCAGTCTGTAACACATCTAGTCTTAGCTTATTCTAAGATGACTTTTACTGTTCACCAAGGAACTACTCATTACCTTTGTTAGATTATGTTTACAGTACAAGTTTTGACAAGACAGTGTGTGGGTTCCAAGTCTGAGCCTCTCAGATAAATACTGAGGATACACCTTAGTGGTGTTTCCTCTACCCGATCGCTTCCTTCCCTGAGACTGTGCCTGTCTACTTCATTTAGAGGACTAACATCGATATGCTAAATTCTTTCATTGCTTAATATTTACATTTATATATTTGATAAATATATAAGTATTTACAGAGCAAAATCTACTCTGTATCAGATATTGTTCCAGGCTGCAGATAGAGTGGTGGACAAATGATCAAAATTTCTGCCTTGATAGTCCTTCTAATCTAAAGAGAGAAGACAAGTAAACAAGAACAGTAAATAAATATTAGCTAACATTTTTGCCTGGATTCTTCATGGATCTTGTGAATAGAATCCCTCTTCTAATTCTGGTTTAGTAGATTCTGATTCTTTTATATTATTTATTTATTTATTTTGAGAAGGAGTCTTGCTCTGTCACTTAGGCTGGACTGCAGCGGTGCGACCTTGGCTCACTGTAACCTCCACCTCCTGAGTTCAAGCGATTCTTCTGCCTCAGCCTCCCAAGTAGCTAAGACTACAGGCATGTGCCACCATGCCCGATTAATTTTTGTGTTTTTAGTAGAGACGGGGTTCTACTATATTGGCCAGGCTGGTCTTGAACTCCTGACCTTGTGATCCACCCGCCTCGGCCTCCCAAAGTGCTGGGATTACAGGTGCGAGCCACTGCACCTGGCCTAGATCCTGATTCTTATATAATAGGTTCCTGACTGGTTTCTACAGTGAGCAGCTTTTATGAATGTTGTGGATTTGACATGGTTGTATTGGGAAGATTATATCTGATTTGTGAAATTAATATAAATTATTCATATTGTTGTGAACCTTAAAGGTAGATTCTTAAATGGCATCAGCTAAATATTTTTTACACTTGATCTTAGCCAAAAAGCCAAGAAGCAATAGCTAGATATGTTTAAAACATTCTCTTTATTGGCTGGGCATGGTGGCTCATGCCTGTAATCCCAGCACTTTGAGAGGCTAAGGCAGGAGGATTGCTTGAGCCAGGAGTTTGAGACTAGCCTGGACAACATAGTAAGACCCCCATTGCTACAATTTTTAAAAAAAAATTTAATTTTAAAAATAAGTAAATAAAATAAAACATTCACTTTATCAATTATTTTCTTCTGCATGGCATAAAGGAAGCAGATGGACCTGAATGCCAAGTGGATTGATTCATTGCTTGCATTAGTAAATAAGATGCTCCATCATTATGAGTGTTTTTCATTCAGTTGTGGAGATCTTTTGTTAAATTTTGCAGTGCCATGTCTTGTAGAAAAAATGAAAATATTGGATTCTTTTTTTTTTTTCCCTTTCCATGAGTTTCCCCCACGTCATAATGCAGGTAGAGTGAGGAATGTAGAGCGGGAGAAGCCAGCCAGAAATGGAACAAGGCATTTTGCAGAGGCTACTTCAAAAGAGAAATTGACAATTACGTGCATTCTGACTTTCTTCCTGCTTTTCACATCCTCTCTAAATAAAAGCAGAGACTATAAATAGATACCACATATTTGATTTTAGAGAATGGTGTGATAAAGATTTATTTAAAACAACATAGGCTTTTTTTTTTTTTTGTAAGTATTGGTTCTATTCTTCCCACAGCCCTTTAGTCCAGGTTTCTATGCCAATGTCTGAAATCAAAGGCTTTCTGCGATGTGTGTTAATTTTGTTGTTGCTAAGAAGGAAACTTGGTTTTGGCCAGCAGGCCATGTAGAAAGCAAGAGTTTGTCTTAATGCTTACCAGATATAACCCCTTGCTTTTAATAGAATTTGACCCATTGCTTATAATAGAATTTCTTTCTTTCTTTTTTTTTTTTTTGAGACTGAGTCTTACTTGGTTGCCCCGGCTGGTGTCCAGTGGTGCCATCTTGGCTAACTGCAACCTCTACCTCCTGGGTTCAAGTGATTCTCCTGCCTCAGCCTCCCGAGTAGCTGGGACTACAGGCACCTGCCACCACGCCTGGCTAATTTTTTGTATTTTTAGTAGAGACAGGGTTTCACTACATTGCTCAGTCTGGTCTTGAACTCCTAACCTCGTGATCCATCCACCTCGGCCTCCCAAACTGCTGGGATTACAGGTGTGAGCCAGCGTGCCCAGCCTTAGAGTTTCTTTTGGATAGGGACATTTCATTTTCTTTTAGCACCTTTTCCATACCAACTCACAGAACATGTTTCTTTTGTCCTCAAAGAAAGATACATTTTCACTTTCAACCCCTCTCAGAAGGAAACTCAGGAAGTGGAAAGGGTTAAATCCTTGTAGGGATGTTGCTTGCTGTGTATTTGCCTCCTTTCTTTTGAATACCTAAATTCATCCCTCCTGATTCCATGCTATTAATATTGCCTTCCATCTGTAATGTGCCTATACATGTTTTACCTCATTTGAGGTTCCCAATAGTCCTAGGAGTAATAAGCATTATTTTTCCCAACTCAGAGAGCTTAGGAGGCAAAGTGTGGCTTTCCAGCTCTGAGCCCAGTGTTCTGTGGGTTACATCACATTGTTTTTTATTCCAAAGTTAACTTGTGAACCCTTCTAATAGACTGCTCCAAGATATGACAAAATCACTTTATCCCAGCAGGCTCTGGAGTTGGAAGATGCCACTTTGGAAACGGGGACTCCTGTGGATGTGGGGGTGGTAGTTCCTGGGAGCTGTATGTGGCACAGTTCACAAGATGGCTTCTTCTCTTGCACCCTGAGCTGTAGTCTGAGAGGTCCTCTGGCCTTCAGTGAGCACCTGGCAGCTAAACGTCCCCAGAGTGTCCCAGTTAGTCTTAGCAGGCTGAAGACCACAGATGGATTCTATTATTTTGTTAAAATGCCAAGTCTAGAGGTCTAAGGCATGGTTTGAAATTGCTGGCTGAATATTCTTTTTGTTAAATAGTTCATGTAAACTTATTATTCAAAGTATGGACGAAGTATTGATCAGTATTTTATTTTATGCCATTACATCCTGCCTGATTTTTAAAATAACAAAAAAGGAAAGGATTTAAAGTGGTTGTTGATAAGTATTGCTAATTTGTATAAGTCAGGGTAGAAGACAGAAAAAAAAATAAACAAACACTAGTTAGGTGAGGACAAGCAAGCGGTGACAACAACAAGCCTGTGCTCAGGATAAGAAATTCTGTTTTGATGATAGAAATGAAGCAATACAGGAGGGATTGCTTTCTTCTCTCAATTACGATTGTGAGTAGGTTTTAAAAGCAGAGAGACTAAAAATGTTTACATATTTTCAGTTTGATCTATCCAGTATCCAGCATAAAGTTATATGAAGGTAGCTGGTAAAAAATAGTTTTTAGTAACTTCCATTCTTTTTTACTCCTCACTTTGAAAAGACTTCATTTGCTGCTTGTGAGTTCCCAGAGAGCTTAACGGCAAAATTACTCTTAAAGCTTTGCTCTGTTTAGAGAGCTAGGTCAGCATTATCCATCTCCTCTCAGAGGCTCCTTCTTCCTATAAACTCTCAGGGTAACATCTCACATTTGGTTTCGAAAATATAAAGTTCCTACTCAGTGACAACCCATGATGTAGCAAAATAAGGTTAATTCTTAGACTTTTTCTTCCATTCATTTTTTTCTTTTAAAAAAATCAGTAAAGTACACTAATGTAAAATTTATCATCTTCACCATTTTTAGGTGTACAGTTAATTCAGTAGCATTAAGTACATCCATGTTGTTGTACCACTGTCACCGCCATCCATCCAAGAGAACCCCTTTCAACTTCCTTCCGTTGATTTCTAATAGGGACTAATTCACTACAGGAATTGTTTTCCAACCGTTCATTGAAAGGTAGCCTAGCATCACCCTCCCACTGGCAGCATAGAAAGGGGGTTAAGTCAGACACAAAGGATTTCTCTCACACTCAGGCTGTGGGACTTTGCGATCACACATAATCATGTGGGGCCTCGGCATTTGGATTAATGGCCAAAAGAATTTTGTAAATGGAATTAAACATTATATGAGCAGCTTCCTCAAGAGAAATTGCTCTAGTCTCCATGATAACTGAACTCCTAGAGGTTCTGACCTTTCAGATTAGAATGTAGTTGCCTCTTAGAGGTTAAAATCTCCTCCTTCCTCCTTGCTTTCTACTTCCTATTTTTTCCTCCGCAACTCTTGTCCCTCACGCCAGTCAAAAGACCCTACTCCAATCAAAACACTCAATCATTGATCTTTAATTTTCAAACTTTGGCAAAGTAGCCTTCTAACAGCTGAAATCGTAAACACCCTCTAACATCCAATGAATCCCATATCTAGTCCCTTCTGGGCTGAGGAAGGGAAATTCAGTTGTCCCATGATCACATGTTGACCCAGCTAGAAAATCTTTTCTGTCATTGCCTCATCATGCCATCTGCTAGGCTCGATGCTGCCATGTAGCCCTCTGTATCATGTGAAGACTCAAACCCTTTTCATTTTCATTTCTATGTCAATATTCAATGAACAGATACCTTTTGAAAACCTACTGGGCCTCAGAGTTTTAATAAGTGACAGTTATTCCTACTTTAGAGGTAAGAGAAAGTTACAAGAATGAGAGTGGTTCAAGGTCCTACAGAAGTGAGAGAGAAAGAGGGACAGACATAAAAGCCTAGTTAATTACTAACCTTTGCAAACACAAAGCTTCAAACCGAAAAGAGACAAATAATGATAATAATGTCAATACCTGATATTTGACAGTCCAGTACTATTTTCATAGCACTTCGTTTTAGTTTTTGCTGTGTTTGGGTTTCATGCAACCAGAAGAAGAAAATTCTCGATGGAATCACAGAAAGTTTGAGTGTTGATTATAGTTCAGTGTAGTGAATGCTTTGATCCTGAAGGCTGTGAAACTGAATCATTTTCATATAGAAGACTTCTCATGTCAGGTTTTTCAAACAAAGAGAATGATTAGTAAACTATTCCATTACCTTTTATTCCCATAGCTCTCCTATAATTTGTAAGACTCAAATGATAAACACTGAACCTCAGGCTGAGATTTAGTTTTGTGTATTTGCCAAAGTACACAGTAGCCTAGTTTCCTCTGAAATAAAATCAGGCTTCAAAGACAATGGGAGGAAATCACTCTGGCTCACATTTGCAGACCAGCAGTGGGTGACAAAAGTGGACCCTGGGACACAGATATGGGTGTAATCACTAATTGACATAATTATTTGAGCATCCATCAGTGGAGTAGTCCTGAGTTTCTGTAACTTTTCCCAATCTGTAGATTAAAAAAAAAACTTTTCTGATGATTAAATGCTGGGAAGATTGTGCTAAGAGTATAATGGCTCTTAGTTCAACCACTTTCTCATTCCATGCCATCATCCTATCTCTGCCATCATGGTAATAAAGCCATCACTGAAGTAGCTTCATCCAGTAGTAGGGGACAGGGCTACATCCTTCCAGATACTGTGATACTCAAGGTGAATGCACTCAATTAACAGCTTAGCTGACAAGAAGCTCTGCTTTGCCCTTGGCCCTCTCTACCTGCTCTGATGTACTTTCTCACTGTACTGCCTTGTTACAAGGAGGATGGGCTAAGGGCAGACACTCAGTATGAAGCCCATGATGCACTTGCAATTTTAGCTAGATGTACAAGCAATTTCCTTCCTTTCTCCTATTTGATTCAGTGTCATGGAATGATGTGCCCATATGTCCAGAAGGGATACAAATGAAATTGTATTCCCATGTGTAACATTTGGAAAATAAATATTCTGGTTATCACAGCTCCTCTTTCATCACATGTTTTCCTGTGTTATGTAATGCTTCTGCCAGTGCAAGCCAGAATGTGGAGAATGCCTGGGGGAATATTTCTCAAGTGTTTTCTAAGCAACATTACTCTTAAAAATGCTTTGCAAAAAGAGGGCATTTGGTGGTCAGATAAATTTTGGAAGTGCTCCATGTTCTGTTCCTATCTTTGATAGTCAAGATGTCCATTAACAAATTAGGAGTCCTAGGAAGTCTGGCAATAAAAAGGACTTTTGAACACAAACCAGGATTTCTCAGACCTATGACCATGGAAACTATTTTCATATAACACCTGTAAAGATCAGAGTGAGAGATGCTAATACAGTAAGTGTTTTTAGAGATTTAGGTTCAGAAATTACCAAAACAACTCAGGAACAAATAGAAAATTGAGTAGACTTAAAATAAGAAAAGAGATTGAATTAGTAATTTAAAATCTCCCACAGAAACAAACCCAGACACAAATGGCTTTACTGGTAAATTTTACCAAAAGTTTAAAGAAAAATTAATAGCAATTCTTTATAAACTCTTCCAAAAAATCCAACTGGGGGAAAGAGTTCTCAATTCATCCGATGAGGCCAGTATTATCATGAATAACAAAACCAGTCAAAGACATCACAAGAAAACTACAAACCAATATCCCTACATAGAGATGCAAAAATCTTCAAGAAAATAGCAAACTGAATCTAGTAACATATTAAAAGGTTTATATACCATGACTAAGTGGGATTTATTTCAGGAATGCAAGGTTAGTTTAACATATAAAAATCCAATAATGTAATGCACCACCATATTAATGGGATAAAAGACCAATAGCACATCATCATCTCAAAAGATGCAGCAAAAACATTTGACAAAATTCAACACCCTTTTATGATAAAATCGCTAGAAAAACTAAGAATAGAGGAGAACTTTCTCAACCTAATAAAGGGCATCTACAAAAAACCCATAGCTACCATAATACTCAAAGGTAAAAGATTGAAAGCTTTCCTTCTAAAATCAGGAGCAAGACAATGAGATTTACTCTGGCTACTTGTATTTAACATTGTACTGAAGATTTTAGCCAGGGCATTTAGGCAAGAAATACAAATAAAAGTCATCCAGACTGTAAAGGAAGGATAAAAATTGTCTGTATTTGCAGATGACATGATCTTATAGATAGAAAATCCTGATACTGACTAAAACAACTCATAGAACTATTAAACAAGTTCATCAAGGTTGCAGGACACAAGATCAATATTCAAAAATAAATTGTATTTCTATACAGTAGGAATGAACAATCTAAAATGAAATTAAGAAAACAATTTCACTTAAAATAGCATCAAAAAACAATAAAATACTTAGGAATAAATTTAACCAAAGAAATGCAAGACTTATATACCTAAAACTAGAGAATATCATTGAAATAAATTAAAGATGTAAATAAATGGAGGTATCCTGTGTTTATGGATCAGAAGACTTAATATTGTTAGGGCAACAATACTTCCCAAACTAAACTACATTTTTAACACAATCTCTTTCAAAATCCCAGCTGACTGTTTTTGCAGAAATAGGGAGATTGATCCTAAAATTTATATGTAAATGCAAGAGACCCAAAATAGCCAAAGCAGTTTTAAAAGAGAAGAACAAATTTGAAGGACCCACACTTACTGATTTCAAAACTTACTATGAAGCTAGTGTACTAAAACAATGTGTACTTGTATGAAAACAATGTGTACTTGTATAAGGATAAACATATAGGTAAATGGAGTAGAACTGTGATTTCAGAAATAAACCCTTACATTTACGGCCAATTGATTTTTGTCAAGACTAGCAAGATAACTCAGTGCAAAAAAAAACAGTCATTTCAACAAATGGTGTTAGAATGACTGGATATCCACATGCAAAGAATGAAGTTGGACCTCTTCTCATACTATACACAAACCTTAACTTACTTTAGACCTAACTACAAGAGCTAAAACTGTAAAACACCTAGAAGAAAAAATAATAAACCTCTGTGAGTTAGGCAGTGATTTATTTAATGATACTGAAAGCACAAGCAACAGAAGAAAAAATAGATAAATTTGTCTTCATCAAAAAAAGTTTTTGAAGTTTTGTCATTTATATACTATCAAGAAATGAAAAAGACAATAAGGGTCTCTTCTTGGGGTAATGAAAATGTTCTAAAATGCGATGTGATGATGGTTGCATACTCTGTGAATATCCCAAAGACCACTGAATTGTACACTATAAATGGATGAATTACAGGGTATGTGAATAATATGTTAACAAAGCTGTTAAATAGCTATTTGTCCTCACAGTGTGACATTTTCATCTTTTTTCAAACTGCCTGTTTCTCCTGAGTTAATGGCATCTGTGAAACAGGAAAACTGTTTTTTTTTAAAAACTTTGTCAATTATCTTTAATTACACAAAAGCCTCCAGAAGAACTCATATTGTTTCTATCTTAACTGTTTTGCTTGTAATTTCTGTATATACCTCAAATCCCTTGGAAAAGATGACATAAATTTATTTTAAAACTCTTCACTGTTGGGGGCAGGTGCAGTGGCTCATGCCTGTAATCCCAGCACTTTGGGAGGCCAAGACAGGAGGATCACTTGAACTCAGGAGTTTAAGATCAGCCTGAGCAACAAAGTGAGACTCCATCTTTACAAAGAAATAAAAATACAAAAATTAGCCGTGCATAGTGGCACACACCTGTAGTCCCAGCTTGCTTGGGAGGCTGAGGCAGGAGGATCGCTTAAACCTGAGAATTTGAGGCTGCAGTGTGCTGTGATCACACACACTACTGCACCCCAGCCTCGGTGACAGAGCAAGATCCTGTCTGAAAAAAAATAATAAAACCCTTCATTGTTGATGGTATGACATCATTTATAACTGAGTTTAATAGTTCTCTTTTTCCATAGATGGGACTGCACAACTCAGGTGCCCATTGCATTAGTTGATAGTTATACAAGTCTTGAGACAGAAGCTGAGAATGTGATGATGAAATACCTGGTCATAAGCAAACACATAGGAATGTGCTGCCAGCCCTTGAAATGGGTGAGAGGTTATAGATAATTTGGTATTCATAAGCATAGAGGGAGCAGAGGCATGAAAAGTGCAAACCATAAGACTGTGCAAATATAATAACAAATTTGAGGGTGGATGAGTTCCCTAGGGAAATGGGAAAGGAGTGGGCAGAAGGAAAGGAAAAGCCTAAGGATCAGACTCAGGGGGATTCAGTGGATCATAGAAGGAGGAGTCTTGAACTAGGTTGAGACTTGGGACAACTAGCACTATCTGATGGGGTAGTGTTAGATGCAGCCAAGTGCTAATGGGATGCATACATCCCTTCATATCTGGCTAAAAGGAGCTCATTGGTGACCACAGAGAAAAGGGCATCCATGGACTTTTGAAGATACAAGTCAGATTTTAGAAAACAGAAACATATGAAGGCAATGAGGGCATCATTTGAGTGGGACTGTTAAAAGAATGCAAAGAGGATGACAAATGAAAAGGATAGATGTTTCCCTATAGGGTATGAAGGCTTTTTCTAGATAGAGTGAAGCTATGTATGTTTGAAGAGAGCTTGGATACCTGCGTTTGGAAAGAGAAAGATAATGCTTTTGTTAACTATTAGTACAACACAATACTGCCATCCTATTCAATGAATCTCTTCTTAGATGATTTTAAAATTTAAGTAATTGTTGTAAACTATAGAAAATAAATTATCAAGAGATTTCTCTTACAGGCTTTGTCACAAAACAATGGAACTAGAAGAGTCTCAAGGTATTCAAATAAGCTGGACAGGCATGTTTCTGAATTAATCTGGAAGATAACTCTTTATTTTCAAGATGATTAAACAAGGATATTTGGCAGCTTCCCCAGTGACCTCTGGTATTCTAATAATGCTGATTTTCTTTCCCTTAACTAAAATATAAAAGTACAGAGAGATTAAGCTCTCCAATGTGCCAATCAGGAAATGCTACTTTGCCTACTATAAACTTGATTTATTTTATAGGGCCAACAATAAAGGATTATGTGGGAGCCATAAACTGCCATCTCCTGGTAATAGTCTCCCATTATTATGATGTAGTTTCTCAAAGGGATTTAAGTGCTTGGGGGCATAGTTCCAGGTACATTGCCTTGAATCAACAATTTCTGCTGTATCAAAGGCACTGCCCTTTAGAAATCAAAGGCCACTTTGGAAAACTAGCAAGCTTTCAGAGTATAGGTACAAAATGAACTTGACCATTATTCTAGATTTTTTTCCTTTTCTTTACAAAGAGCAGTCATCATTTGGAAGTATTCCCAGAGCCCCTGCCTCACCCTCTTAGGTCATGAAGGCATTCCTTACTGAGAAGTGGCTTAGTACTGAGAAACTGCTGAAACTTTGGTGAGAAAACTATAGAAACACATTTTGGAGACTGAGAGGGTCCACACTGTCAGGCAGTTCTCACTCAGCCAAGAGACACCTACCAGGCCCTCCTACTGCACTACTTCAGGGATTTGCACATGCAAACGTGTTCCCCACATACGTGCATTTCTTTTTAGCAGGTTTGGGTTTTCTGTGAAATGAGAACACAGAAGTCAGAAACTGATAGGGGTAAAACTAATTAATGAAATCCTTTATCTACTTGGTGCCTTTATCAACAGCAAAAAAGTTTATGTTATGGGCCTTTATGGTGTTCTTGTTTTCTTTTCTTTTTCATTTTTTTTTTTTTTTTTTTGAGACAGCAGAGTCTTGCTCTGTCACCCAGGATGGAGTACAGTGGTGCAATCTCGGCTCACTGCAACCTCTGCCTCCCGGGTTCAAGCGATTCTCCTGCCTCAGCCTCCCAGAGAATGTTTATATTTTTTAATAAAATATTTTTTCCAAAGCAAAGATCAGTTTTATATTAGACTATTCCTTGACTATACATGCATTTTACAAGGAAAATGTAGATTTTTCCAGATTTCAGTTAAGGGAGGAATTACAACAAGGACCAGCTGCTCTGAGGCTGCCCCTGAGCTGTTTCTTAACCTCAGCCCCTCTCTTCTTCATTGCTATTTTTGTGTTCTGTGTAAAATATCTTTGCTTATTTCTCTCAGAGTATGTATTAGCATTTTCCAAAGTTGGTTATGTTCCCTCAGCGGTCATCTTCTACTCCTGGAGCTTCTTAGTCTTTATTTTTACTCCTTAGAAACAGAAAAGATGCATGTGGAAGATTTGTAAGTTTCACATTTTAAAGTTCTCTTTCTTTTGGGAAAGAGAAAGTTGGGAAGTTTAAAAATGCCTCTAGAAGAAACCTATCTCCACATTCCATCAACTGTATAGGAGGCAAGAAAGCATCTTTTATGAGCAAAGGCTTTGGAAGCAGGAAATTTCTGTTCTGTGATATAGCGACTACTTCCACTGGGCTTTAGTTTCCTCACTGAAAAAATGGAAATATCAACAGTGCTTGCCTTCACAGGGTTGGAGTAAGCATTGCATGATATAATGCATATGAAGGGCTTCAGCCAGTGGCAGGCATGGAGAAGGATCTCAATAAATATTGATGATGGTGGTGATGATGATGAAGGATTTGGAGTCTCAAAACTTTATATTGTAGCATTACAATGTACCATTTGCAGATAAGAAACCAGATCACATAATCTGCCAAGGTTATTTGAATTTGCTATGTGGAAGGGAAAATTACTTCTCTTTCACTTAATGGCTGCCATATATTCTTACTCAGGAGGTGTGCATACACGTGCTTGCTATGTCTTGTGTCCTTGCCCTGATGGTCAATAGTTTTGTTTTAGCCCTTTTAAAAATCCGACACAGCCCTCAATATTGTGCAGTGCATGCAGTAGCCTTTCTACAAGTGATTTCTTCAATTTAAAAAATCAAATTTTCATGCAAATTATACTGTTAGAAAAGATTTTGACCTTATGAAGATTTACAAGACATTTATTTTTAAAGTAAAAGAAATTAAATTAGCAAATAAGGTCTTATAAACTACCCATTTCTGATCTGTTTCCTAAGGATTCACCTCTACTCACCCTTGCTTTTCTTAGCACTGTGGCTGTTACACAATGAAATGAAGTTAATGGTTTCTAATAATGAATGAGCCATCTTCATGTTAGAGGTCTTGGTACCAAGCAATAGAATCGAACTCAGGCTAACAAGAGGGAATTTACTGAAAGTAAATGAGAGGAGCCACAGAACTGATGTGAGGGTGGAGGACCACACTTCAGAATGAGCAGAGAGCATGAGACCTCTGGCAAGTTAGGGGCAGGAACCATAGCCATAGTCTTTGTAGCAGGAAACATCTGTTCAGCACTTGGCCACGGGGAAAGAAAACCCACAGTCCACTCTCTTCTCTATGTGGGTGACCCACTCCGTTGTCAGAGTCCTCTGAGAGGGTGACTGGCCAAGCTCAGATAACAGGCTCTACAGCCAGGCTATACCAGGAGCTGGGGGTAGCAGTGTGGAGAGAGAGAAAAAAAACTAACCTATCATTTTCTGTAATGGGAGCTGGTAGCTGGGACCATCCTCACTACACAGGTATACGAAGAGGAAGAAGAGAGGCAATTTCCCAGAAAGAAGCAAGGATACTACCAGGAAAGGGGAGTGGATGCTTAGCAGCCCACGGTGGCAAGTCCCTGATACTCTACACTGCTAATAATCTGATTCTTTACGTCAGGCATAGTCTGTAATCTAGCCTATCTTTATTAAGCCTTTGTAGACCTTAAAACACAGTATGAGATATCCCATTTTGCTATTCCTGTCCTATATGTGGTCTAAAGACAGTTCTCCATGTCGTCATCCTGCTCTCGTCTAAGTGGGAACAGCTTTCCCAAGTGATTAGATGGGAATTCAGGAGTTGAGAATATCGTAGCACCAGCATTAGATACTAGGATGTGCTACCTTTATTTATGTATAATTTCCAAATAAATAGAAATACATTTAAAGCTATTATTTCCTGTAAATTAAAACCAGCCAACACAGCACCAGGGAGATTTTGCACATCTTATTAAATTGGGCCCTGTGTAAGTATAATGTATTCAGTTCCCGCCAAAGGGAATGTTTCTGGCACAGTAGAGGGTCTGGTTACTTTGAAAGCCTTAGGTTGGTTGCTTTTTTGTTGCTGTTTTAGAATACCATTCAAATTTAAGGTGTTGCCCTTTTGGATTGATTCTGTTTGCTTTTATGTTCTAGGGGAAAACATATCCATTTCGGGGGGCCTTTCCACCAGTATGGAACCCTATTGCATATTTGGATTATAACAACTTGTGGCGAACTATGGATAACATGGGAAAGGAGGTAAAATGTGTGTTCAGTTTGCACATGACCCATTACTGAAATAACAATGGCAACTGTTTAATGTCCTTCCGTGGTGCAGGGAACATTGCTTCATACACCAATGCGTATCATTTCCAATGTACCCAAACTCTGCAAAGTTGGTAGTATTTCCACTTGACAAATGGGAAAAATGAGTGCCCAAAGATTATGTAATTTACCCAAGACCTCATAGCAAGGGAACCAGCATACCAACCTACTCTCTTATACGAATGCCTGTGTGCCTTCAATTCTATGGTACTGAGCATTTATATGGCATATTTTGGCCAAGTATCTCTACTTATAGTTGTCTGTCTACCTGTAATGCCATTTTAGATAGTAAAGGAGAGATGGATTTGCCACCCCAAAGCTTTTTTACTTAGTCTTAGGCTCTGTAATATCAATCTCTCAAACTTGAATTTGGGACATAAAATGGGTATTAGGTTTCAATAATAATGATGATGATAATCATCATCATGATAATAATATAAATTTGTGCACAGACATATATAATACTATCACTATTATTATTGTTTTGGCAATGGCATTAGGACAGAATCCAAAGAACCCTACCCCACTCCCTGTCTCTATATAGAATTCCATACCAATCACACATTTCAACACAGAGACCAAGAGACCCATTTTCGGAGGTTCTCATGAGGGCCTTCCTGAGAGGAGGCGGCAGTTACTATCACACCTGAGTGGGGGACTTCCTTTCTCTACAGATTCCAACTGAGGCTCCCTGGGAGGCCCCACATGCTAAAGAATGGGACAAAATGACTATGAAAGAGCTCATTGATAAAATCTGCTGGACAACGTAAGTAGATTTGACCATACAAAATTTCCTTTTTATCTTCCCTTCTTGTCTTTTATATCCTGCCTTGAACTGCAGTGCTTTTCTTAACAACTTACAGAAAAAAAGTTAAGAGGAAACGTAGTAATCTTTCAGTCAGTAGCAATATTGAGGGCACTTTAGCACTTCAAAGTAGGTTAGAACAGAAAATGAATCTAAAAATTAAGAAAAGTAGGTGAATGAAGTAGAACTTCTTTTAATGAAAGTGTTGTATGATCAATAAAATCAATAATTGTGTTTTCATATTATGGAAAGGTTGCCTACAAAAGCAGTTTGAAAAGATAGCACATTTACACCATGGAATACTATGCAGCCATAAAAAAGAATGAAATCATATCCTTTTCAGGGACATAGATGAAGCTGGAAGCCATCATCCTCAGCAAACTAACACAGGAACAGAAAACCAAACACCACATGTTCCCATTCATAAGTGAGAGCTGAACATTAAGAACACACGGACACAGGGAGGAGAACAACACACATTGATGCCTGTCAGGGGGTTGGGGGAGGGAGAGTATCAGGATACATAGCTAATGCATGTGGGGCTTAATACCTAGGTGATGGGTTGACGGGTGCAGCAAACCACCATGGCACACATTTACCTATATAATAAACCTGCACATGTACCCTGGAACTTAAAATAAAATAAAAAGATAATCTCATATAGATGTAGAATACTAGGAAATGAGAGGAAAGCTAGTCTGTAATAATAAAAAATATGTTATATAATCTTTTCAATTACACCATGTGTTATTAGTTTATGTGGGACCTACTATGTAAAGGCACCATACCAGGCACTGAGGAATGGGGGGTGAACTTCTTAGGAATAGCCCCTACCCTCATGGAGTCTATGTTCTTCTAGCAAGCACTGACCTTGAACACAATTACATAAGAACTAGGAGAGTTCCTGTCATAGGGAGAACCTTACATGGTCTGAGGGTAAAAGAAGCATTCTTTGATGAAGCAATCTTTAATCTGAAACTAAGTGCATCAACTAAGAATGAGCCACAGGGGCAGGGGGCAGTGAACAGTGTAGGGTGATGATATCTTCCAGGAATGGCACACAGGGACAGTAGAGAGAAAGGAAGAGTGGATGAAGTTGGGGGAATAGTATCTGCCAGGAATAAGCCATGGGGCAAGAGAGAGACAGGAAGGGTGGATGGTGTGGTGGAAATGGTACCTTCCAGGGGTAACCCATAGGGTTGATAGTAGTGGGGCATATGGTATGATCTAAGAATGACACACAGTGTCAAAGGGAGGTAGGGAAGGTTGGACAGTGGTGGTGGGAGTAGGGAATGATATCTTACAAAAATTACCCACAGGGGCAAGAAGGGAGAAAGGGATAACGGAGAAAGATGGATGGTGTTTTAGGAATGACCTATAAAAACAAGGGAGATGGGGACTGGAAGGGTGGATGGCATTGGGGAATTTTATTGTCTGGGAATGAGCCACAGGGATTAGGGGAAGATAGGGAGAATTGATGGGGAAGGAAGATACTATCTTCCAGGTATGAGCCACAGGTTCAGAGGGGAGACAAGTATAGTGGATGGTGTTTGCCATGAATGAGCTACTAGGGTAGTGGGGGAGACAAAAAGGTTGATGGTGTGGTGTGATGGTATCTTTTATGAATGACCCAAAGGGGTAAAGGGAAGACAGGAAAGGTGTATGTTGCAGGGATATCATCCACCAACAACCTGGAGGTACAGTGGGGAGACAGGAGGTATAGTTGGTATTACCAGGATATGTCTTCCAGAAATGAGCAAAAAGGGCAAGGGTGAGATAGGAAGAGTGAGTGGTGTGGCTTGGTTGTATCTTCCAGGAATGCCCCCACAGTGTTAGGGAGTGGGGAACAAGGGTGGATCCCTGTGGGGTTATGGTATCTTCCAGGATTGGCCTACAGGACCAAGGGGAAACAGGCAACATTA
Source organism: Cacajao melanocephalus (assembly GCA_963573385.1). Lineage (NCBI taxonomy): Eukaryota > Metazoa > Chordata > Mammalia > Primates > Pitheciidae > Cacajao > Cacajao melanocephalus. Next base: position 41,551 of record CAUYLG010010045.1, read on the forward strand.
GATAGTGCCTATGTGTGGTGGGGAGGTGGGGTCGGGGGGAGAATGAAATTATCCAGCTATTTCTCTCTCTCTCTGGGGAGAGAAAGAGAAGGTTGGTTTGTGTGGATAGAGATGGTATCTTCTAGGAATTACCCAAAAGGTTAAAAGGGAAGCCAGAAAGGTGGATATCTTAGGAAAAGGGGAATTTTCCAGCAATGACCCAGAGGTTTGGTGAGGAGACAGGAAACATAGATGGTGAGGCAGCATGATATATTCCAGAAATGATCCACAGGGCAAGGGGCAGATACAAAGGTGGATGGGGTGAGGGAGATGGTCTCTTCCAGGCATGACCCACAAGGGTAGAGGGGACACAGGTAGTGTAGATCATTTGGCAAAATGGAATTTTCCAGGAATGGTCCACAGGGCAGAGGATACACAGGCAGATTTGGTGGTGTGGCAGGATGGTATCTTCCAGGAATGAGCAATACTGGCAGTGGTAAGGGGGAGAAAGGAAGGGTGGATGATGAGGGGTCATGGTTTCTTCCAATAGTGACTCATAGCATGGTACAGGAATAACCCAAAGGCAGAGGGCAGAGAGAGGAAGCATGACTCGTGTGACAGGATATACCTTCCAAGAATGGTCCACATAAGCTAGGGGATGCAGGGAAAGTGGGCTTGTTTGCAGGCATAGTTCTTCCTGGAGCGACCCAAAGGGTCAGGGGTGAGACAGGAAGGGTGGATATTTGGGGAGGTGGGGATAACTTCCATCAATGACCCAGAGAGGTGGGAAGAGACAGAAAGTGTGGAAGGTGACAAAGATGGTATTTCCAGGAATGACCTTTAAGAATTGGGAGAGACAACTAGAATAGATGATTTAGTGGGGTGGTATCTTCCAGGAATGAACCAAAGGGGCGGAAGAAAACATGGTAGACTGTATTTAGAGAGATGGACTCTTCCAGGAATGAGCCACCCTGGTGGTGTTTGGGGGGAACACGGAAAGGGTGGGGATGGTATCTTCCAGGATGACCCACAAGGCCAAGGGGTAGATAGGTCAGGGTATATAATGTGTTTCTGCGGGGAGGGGATGTCACTTTTCAGGAATGTGACACAGGCACTGTGGGGACTCAGAGCTAAGAGTAGACATTTTGTGGAGGAGGTGGTATCATCCCAAAATGACCCAGAGGATTTAGAAAGGTGTAGCAGGATGGTATCTTCCAGGAATGAGCCACACGGTTGGTGGTGGGGGGAGATGGCATCTTCCAGGAATGACCCACAGGGGGATGGGGGTGACATGAGGGTAAACGTTGTGGAGGGGAATATCTTTCAGTAACGACCCAAAGGGGTCAGGGGAGATAGGAAGTAAAGATAGTGAGGCAGGCTGATATTTTCTAAGAATGGTCTTCAGAATGTGTGGGGTTAAGTAAACAGGAAAGATGGATGGTGGAGGATGTTATCTTCCCGGAATGATCCACAGAAGTAGGGATGAGACAGGTAGGTACATGGTTTCATGGAATGGTATTTTATAGGAATGAGCCCAGGGCAGGGGGTAGATATAAAGGGTGGATGGTATGGAGGAAATGGTATCTTCCAGGAATGAACTACAAGATTGAGGAAGGAGGAGGATGATGGATGAGCTAGGTGGATGGGATCTGCCAGGATGGCCCAGAGGGCCAAAAGAAAGACAAGGCAGAGTGGATAATGTAATGGGGGTTAGTATCTTCCAGGAATATGACACAGGCAATGCAGGGAGGCAGGAAAGGGTAAATGTTTTGGTGAGGGAGTAGTATCATCCCCAAATGACCCAGAGTGGTAGAGGGGAGATGTGATAGTTGAATGGCAGGATGGTATCTTCCAGGAATGAGCCACAGTGGCAGTGGTGGGGGTGGGAGACAATAAGGGTGTATATGGGTGGTATCTTCCAGGAATGACCCACAGATGTCAGGGAAATAAGCTTAGGCAGATGGTATCTCCCAGGAATGTGCCAAAAGGGTAGTGGTGGGGGGAGACAGGAAGGGTGGATGTTGGGGGATGATATCATACAGGAATGAACCAGAGGGGTTAGTAGGGAGTTAGGAATCATGAATGGTGTGGCAGGATATATTTTCAAGGAATGACCCACATGGGCTAAGGGGACACCGGGAATGTTGGCCTGACTAGGGACATGTTATCTTCCTGGAACAATTCAAAGGGTTGGGGGAGATAATAAGGGTGGATGTTGTAGGGAATAAATTCCAGTAATGACACAGAAGGGTAGGGGAGACAGGAAGTGGGAAAGGTGAGGCAGGATGATATTTTCCAGGTGTGACCCACAAGGTTGGGAGAGTAAGATGAGTAATGGTAGGGGGAAATGGTATCTTCCAGGATAACCCTCAGGGGTAGGGGGAAATAGGGCAGGGTAGATAGTGTTGAGGGGGCTGTCTCAGGAATATGACTAAGTCTCTGGGAGGAAACAGGGAAGGGTAGATGTTTTGTGAGGGAGTGATACCAAAATGACCCAGAGGAATAGTGGGGAAATAGGATAGTTGCATGGTGTGTCAGGATGGTATCTTCCAGAAATGAGCCACACTGACAGTGGCGGAAAGAGAAAAGAAAGGTGGATGTTGGCTGGGATGATATCATTCAAGAATGACCCAGAGGAAAAGGGGAGAGACAGGAAGCCTGACTGGTGTGGCAGGACATATCTTGTGGGAATAAGCCACAGGTGTGGGAGAAGACAGTCAGGGTAGAAGGTTTTATGGAATGAAATCTTCCAGGAATGACCCACAGGGTCACGGGGGAAAACTGAACGGTAGACGTTGTGGATGGAGATAATTTACAGCATTGACCCAGAGGGATGGGGAAGACAGGATGGTGAGGCAGGATGATATCTTCCAGGATTGAGCCACACTGGTGGGGTTGTGGGGGGCATGGTATCTTCCAGGAATGACCCACTGGGGTCAGGAGAAGACTGGTAGGGTAGATGGTTTGACTGAATGTTATTTTACAGGAATGACCCACAGGGCAGAAGGTAGATAGGAAGGATGGATACAGTAGAAGAGATGGTATGTTCCAGTAATGAACTACAGAATTCGGGGAGGGGGGAATGATGGATGAGGTAGGGAGATGGTATCTTCCGGGATAACCCACAGAGCCAAGGGGGAGACAAGGCAGACTGGATAATATAAGGAATATAAGGGGTATATAGTATCTTTCAGGTTGTGACACAAGCACTGCAGGGAGGCAGGGAAGGGTAGATGTTTTAGGAAGAAGGTGGTATCATCCCCAAATAACCAAGAGGATAACAAGGAAATAGAATGGTTAGATGGTGTGGCAGGATAGCATCTTCCAGGAATGAGCCAAAATGACAGTGTTGGGGGTGGCAGAAGGTATGGGTGGATGGTATCTTCCAAGAATGATTCATAGAGGCAGGGGAGACCGGGTACATTGGGTTTAGAGAGATGGTATCTTCTGGGAATGAGACACTTGGGTAGTGGTGGGGGAAAACAGGAAGGGCAGAAGTATGGGGGAATGATATCATCATTGAATGAGCCAGAGAATTAGTGTTGGGGGGGGGGTCATATCAGGAATGTGAAAAAGGCTCTGCGGGGAAACAGGGAAGCCTAGAAGATGGGGAGGGTGTGGTATCATCCCGAAATGATCAGAGGGGTAGTGAGGAGATAGGATGGTTGCATGGTGTGACAGGATGGTATCTTCCAGGAATGAGCAACACTGTGGGTGGTGGGGGAGAACATCAGGGGGATGTTGGCTGGCATGATATCATTGTGAAATGACCCAGAGGGACAGGACAGGGAGATGAAGCATGACTGGTGTGGCAGGGTATATTTTCCAGGAATGAGTCACAGGGACAATAGGGAAACGTGAAGAGTGGATGGTGAGGTGGAATGGTACTCCCCAGGAATGGTCCACAGAAGCAAGGGGATGCAGAGAACATTGGCTTGTTGGCAGGAATGGTTTTTCCTGGAGTGATCCAAAGGGTTGGGAGTGGTGGGGGAGATAACTTCCATCTATGACCCAGAGGAATGGGAGGAGACAGGAAGTGTGGAAGGTGACCATGATGGTATCTTCCAGGGATGACCCAAAGGGGCAGAGGGATACAGGGTGGATTGTGTTTTGAGAGATGGTGTCTTCCAGGAATAAGCCACCCTGGTGGTGCTTGAGGGGGGAACACAGGAAGAGGTATGTGGAGATGGCATCTTCCTGGATAACCCAAAGGAGTAGACAAGGCAAGGTGGAAGTGTTGTGGGGGGGGGTGTGATAGTATCTTTCAGGAATGTGGCATGGTCACTGTGGGTAAACAGGGAAGGGGAGATGTGGTGATATCATCTCAAAATGACCCAGAGGGGTAGAGGGAAAATAGGAAGGTTGGTTGGTGTGGCAAGATGGTATCTTCCAGGAATGAGCCACACTTGCGGTAGTGGGGGTGGAGACAGGATGGAAGGTGGATGTGGATGGTATCTTCCTAGAGTGACCCACAGAGGCAGTAGGTAACAGTACGTTGGGTTTAAGAGATGGTATCTTCCAGCAATCTGCCACAAGGGTGGTTAGAGTTCTGGGGGATACAGGAAGTGTGGATGGTGTGGCAGGATGGTATCTTCCAGGAATGAGCCAAACTGGTGGTGCTTTGGGGGAACATGGGACTGGGGATGATATCTAACAGAATGACAGGGAGGAGTGGCTGGTTTTGTGTAGAGGTATAGTATCTTTCAGGAACATGACACAAGCACTGTGGGGAGACAGAGAAGGGTAGATGCCCTAAGGAGGGGGTGGTATCATCCAGATATGACCCAGGAGTAGGGGGGAAATAGGTTGGATGGTGTGGCAATATGGTATCTTCTAGGAATGAACCACACAGGTGGTGACTAGGGGAGGCAGGAAAGGTGGGTGGTGTGGGGAGATGGTGTCTTCTCAGAATGACCCACAGGAGAATTGGGAGACAGCATGGATTGGCTTTGGAGATAACCACAGGAATGATGGTTGGGGAGTCGAAAAGGGTAGATGGTGTGGAAGGATGGTATCTTCCAGGAACGATCCACAGGGATATAGGGAGACAGGGATTTAGAGAGATAGTATCTTCTAGGAATGAGCCACACGGGTAGTGGTAGGGAGAGACAGGAAGGATGGATGTTGTGGGGAGTGGTATTCAGGAATGACATAGCATGGAATGGGGGAGACAGGAATACAGGAATGCTGTAGCAAGATACATCTTCCAGGAATGAGCCATGAGGGCTTGAGGGGAGACATTATGATTGGATGGTGTTGGTACATAGTATATTCCAGGAATTAGCCATAGGTTTAGAGGGGAGACAACAAGAGTAGATGGTGTGGAAGGGAAGATATCTTCCAGTAATGGCCCACAGGTGCAAGGGGGAGATTGGGGAGATTGGACAGTATTGGGGGAATTATATTTTCCGTGAATGTGACACAAGCTCTGGAAGAGACGGTGAAGGTTGAATTTGGTAGGGGGGGGCGGTGTGGGGAGGTAATGATATCCTAAAATCACCCATTATATTAGGGTGGCAATAGGAAGATTCGGTGGTGTAGGCAGATGATATCTACTAGGCATGACTCTCAGAGTCAGTGGGAACATGAGAAGATAGAAAATGTGTTTGCAGGGGTATTGTCTTCTAGGAATGAGACACAACTGCTGAGGGGAGGTAGGGAAAGGTGTATGTTTTGGGGGCAATGGTACCATCCAGAAATGAACCAGAGGAGTAGCAGGTAGACAGGAAGAGTCAGTGGTGTATGGCAGGATGCTGCCTTCCGGAAATTATCCACAGGTACGCAAAGACAGGAAAGGTTGGATGATGTGGGGAGAATGGTATCTTTTAAGCATGACCCAAAGTTCGCAAGGGAGTGGGGAGACAGCGACGGGTGGATGATATACAGCGATGGAATCATCTAGGCAGAGGGGACAGGGAGGAGCTTTTGTGAAGGCCTTGAAGTGAGAAGCATGTTGGCATGTTTGAGCAACTGATTGGACAGTGTAACCGGACCATAGTGATGACAAGAGCAAGTGGTATGAGGGAAGTTTGGAGGACTGGTCTAGAGGCTGATAGTGCAGGATCTATTGGCCACATTCAAGATTTGTCCTTTCTCCATTGAAGGTCATTGAAGGGTTTTAAGCAGAGGGGTTTTTTGAGTTTGGCACTTTTAAAAGACCTCATTAGCTGTAGTGTGGAGGATACAGGAGGTGATATAGGATGACCAAGTAGGAGCCACCTAGACATATTGGTAGCCTGGACCAGGGCTGTGGCAATGAAGATGGAGAGGAGAGGATGGGTGTTGAAACAAGCATATTGACCCTTAGAGAGAACCCGGATTAGCATATTTGGAGCGAACTCATAATTTCTTAATAGCAGGAGAAAACTTTAGTCTCTTCAAGAGTTATAAAATGCATTCCTTCAGAAATTGAATCTTTGAGTTTTTTTTTTTTCCAATTGCAATAGAAATACTTTCTGAACACACCAAATAGTGTTTTAAAAACATGACATTCTCTGATTCCTGTACACCTTGACATCTGACTTCTACTTTTGTTCCGTGAACAGGACTGCTAGGCAGTTTGCCTCTCTTTTTGTGAATATCAACGTGACCTCTGAGCCTCATCAAGTGTCGGCTCTATGGTTTTTATGGTATGTGAAGCAGTGCGGGGGCACCACTCGGATATTCTCTGTCACCAATGGCGGCCAGGTATGGTGTGTGTGTCTGTTCTGAAACAAGCGCTTCATCTGGGATTTTGCTTTCTCCCAGGGCAGCATCTTTAATAATTGCTGCAGTATTTTGAAACGTGAATAATTAGCAGTGTGAAATGATCTCAAACTCTTTTCTGGAAAAAAAGAACCAGTTTCTCATTTCCTTTTGTCATTGCTAAAAAGGAGTTCTCAGATAAAGAATGTTTCATTTTGAATTAGTTTTTGGGAATTAAGTTCCTTCCTTTTGATGACGGGTAAAATTAGGCTGCTTATGTAGTAGTAGCTAAATTCCTAATATTAAGTAATTTCCAAAAAATTCTAGAAATTATACAGTTATTATACTTAAAGTCATCTCTTCCAGACACAAGGCTTCTGTCTCATCTGTTTATCAGAGTTCTTTTATGTTAACTGTTACAGAATGGAAGTGACTGTTCTTCCTTCTAATTCACACAAGTGATTATGGCCACTCTTGCAATAGTAAATTCTGCCTTTTGGATTCTTCATTTTTGCTGCCCACTTGCTTTTGCCCAGTTTCCATATCATTTCCTTTATTTATAAATGAACTCATTTGGCTCATTGGCTGGACACATGGCAAACCAGTGGCGAAGCCAGAATCCTAATTCCCCACATTCTGAGATTCTCTGTTTCAACCATTTATGTTATCTAAAGAGAATGGGTATCTCTGTTCTAGAAATGTTATACTTGGATGGTACGAGGTTTAATTAGTAGCAATTTGCTTCTAACTTAGGTTCTCTGAGTTCCAGAATTCTGAGTGCACAGTACAAGGTGGAGTCTTTCTCTGCCAAGTGAATTATTCCTCTCCTGAGATCACTGGAAATCCCCAAGTTCTTGTGACACCAATAATTATTGCCCATTTGACCCTTAGCTTTGGCGAATGCGGGACAGTTGTGTTTTTTAAGTGTCTTTACTTACAGGCAGAAATGCCAGCTTACTCCTTTTAGCCAGTATTTTACTTTCTGGGGTATTTTGATTCATATTTGATTTTTGTGTCCTTCATTCAGAGGAGCCAGGATACTTCTAGCCAAATTCTACATGACCTTTTGGAAAGTATGATTCAGATGATTAATCTCAAACCATGATGTCAATATTTTTATAAAGAACTTAGACTTATCATGTAATTTAATTCAACAAATACTAGACCTGGAGGGGTGAACAGTGAACAAGACAGAAACAGTTCATGGTCTGTCCACCACACTAAAAGTAACTCTTAGAAAACGTAGACCAGATTATAAGGTAAATAGTACAGATTTCTTGAGGAAAGACAAATCATGAATTTAGGTCTGAACCACTATGAGATTTTTTCCCCCTTTTTTAAATTTAATTTTTGAGACAGGGTCTTACTTTGTTGCCTAGGCTGGTCTTCAACTCCTGGGCTCAAGCAGTCCTCCCGCCTCAGCCTCTCAAAGTGCTAGGATCACAGGTATGAGCCACCATGCCTAGCCAGGAATTTTTTTTTTCTTTTGTGAGACAGAGTTTCACTCTTGTTGCCCAGGCTGGAGTGCAATGGCGTGATCTTGGCTCACTGCAACCTCCGCCTCCCAGGTTCAAGCCATTCTCCTGCCTCAGCCTCCCAAGTAGCTGGGATTACAGGCATGTGCCACCACGCCCAGCTAATTTTTTATATTTTTTAGTAGAGACGGGGTTTCTCCATGTTGGTCAGGCTGGTCTCAAACTCCCGACCTCAGGTGATCCGCCCACCTCGGCCTCCCAAAGTGCTGAGATTACAGGCGTGAGCCACCGCGCCCGGCCCATTTTTTATAAAGAACTTTGGTGGTGTCATTAAAAGAGTAGCCAGTTACAAAAGTGAAAAATCACTGCATGGCTGCTTATGCATTTTTCTGGAGGAGCATGATTGAGGAATCTGTTAAGTGGTAGGCTGTGCACTTCTAACCATTTAAAGAATCTTCTATAATAGGCTAAAAATATCCCCCTGGTTCTTACCAAAAGCATTGTGTTAGGGACTTACCTTCTTAGATTAAGCTGGAAACATTTCCGTGGTGATCAGCAGAAGGCAGCAGGTAGAGCACTTCTGGTGCTCGAGGGCTGCCCAAGAGAACTATTTAACAATATCTAAAGGAACAAGGAGATGCTTAGCCTTCACCCTCTGCCTCTGCCTTGAAACTTCCAGGTAGTTTTGCAAAAAGTTACTCAAGATCTGATATTCTAATTCTTTTTTTTTTTTTTTTTTCTGAGATGGAGTCTAGCTCTGTTGCCCATGCTGGAGTGCAGTGTGCAGTGGCGCAATCTCAGCTCACTGCAACCTCTGCCTCCTGGGTTCAAGTGATTCTCCTGCCTCAGCCTCCCAAGTAGCTGGGATTACAGGCATGCGCCACCACGCCTGGCTAATTTTTGTAGTTTTAGTAGAGATGGGGTTTCACCATGTTGGCCAAGCTGGTCTCGAACTCCTGACCTCAGGTGATCCACCTGCCTTGGCCTCCCAAAGTCCTGGGATTACAGATGTGAGCCACTGCACCTGGCCCGTCTTCCAATTCTTAGAAACATCATTTGGTGGTGACTAGTAGGACATGACTATCCCTAAAAGCACCCTGTAACTTTGTCTATAATATGGCACCATCTGCATCCTTACCTGCCTGGACAACCTCAACCCAGAACGAGTGGAATCAAAGGAAATTAGAAGCCTCATCCTGTGGGATAAGCACAGTGCCTCCCCTTCCCAGGGCTCCGTCCACACCCTGCACTCTTGGGTGTTTGAAGCCCACAGACTTGCTGATATTCCCACTTGACATAGTGGAGCATTTCTTCTCGTTCTGTAATTTTTATAAACTTGTAATGGCTTTTCTTTGCTGGAAGCTGTGCAGGGAATGATCATTGAATTGTCTTGGCCAACTCTGCCTCTGTCCTAATGAATTCTTCTGACAGTTAAGTGTGTGAACGTTGGAGGTGTGGCCTATGACTTTCTAGAGGTTTTCTAATCAGTAGCAAATAGGGTTTTCGTTCCTTGGGCTTTCATAACATTTCCTTTCCTACCTACCTCCTCCTGTAGGAACGGAAGTTTGTTGGTGGATCTGGTCAAGTGAGCGAACGGATAATGGATCGCCTCGGGGACCGAGTGAAGCTGAACCATCCTGTCACTCATGTTGACCAGTCAAGTGACATTGTCATCATAGAGACAATGAACCATGAACATTATGAGGTAACTCAGTTTAGTCAAAAGGAGCATATAGTACATAGGCCTTGTGTCTTCTGTAGCTTCTAACCAGATATAATTCAAGCAGTAGCATAATTAATGCTGACATGTTTCTGCCTCAATCTTTCAAATCACCAGCCTTGGTTGACCTACCTTGATCTGTTTTGTTATCTCACAGTTGCCTCATTTTCTCATTTTGTATGTATTTATTGCTCAGTATTGTTTAAAAGTGATAAAGATGATTTTTCATGCCTTCTACAAAGACTTCTGAGGTAGTATTTTGCTTGTGTGTGTTTTAGTGCAAATACGTAATTAGTGCGATCCCCCCGACTTTGACGGCCAAAATTCACTTCAAACCAGAGCTTCCACCGGAGAGGAACCAGTTAATTCAGTGTCTTCCAATGGGAGCTGTCATTAAGTGCATGATGTATTACAGGGAAGCTTTCTGGAAGAAGAAGGGTAGGCTGCTATTATTCATGTTTAAGCCGTATTATATGAAGAAATGATACTCTTTTAGGATTATTGAACTGAAGGTCCTGAACAGAAAAAAGGTATTTTCAAATTGATATAAAAAGGATTAGAAATCTTGGTCTGTCAATTTCCTCATATCCCTGGCCACACATAATGACCCCAAGAGCATTTGTTGGCAATGGGAGGGAACAAGGAGATCATATCATTCGTAAGGCCACCATTGCCCTGGCTCCTGGCATCTGTCCTGCTGCTTACTTTTTATGAGCAGAGTGAGGTCAACAGTCACCATGGAAAGAGCACTGCATTGAAGTCACACATTCCAGGACTTCACTTGCTTGCTAGCCTCAGTCTGTAGGTGTAGAGTGGTGACAGTAATACCTACCATTAAGGTGTTGTGAAAATTAAATGAGGTGGGGTCTCAGATTTAGAAAGCTTCCCAGATAATGGTGGCTGCTGTTGATAAGCATTCTGCTTATACTCATCAAATTCTCTCCTGCCACCTCTTCGCTGGATTGTTGGTGTGGTTCCCTCCAATGCATCCCTTCTCTTTCCTCATGTATGCTAGGAGCCAGGGTCATCTTACCATTTTTGTCATGCATTGGTTGGTCATAAGCCGTTTATGTAAAGGTGGTGGAGATGGGTCATTTTCTGTCTGTGGGTGAATAGACATCTTTATATATTCAGTGTGTGTATTTAACAAGACATAGCATCTAGGGATGGGGCCAAGACCAAGAGTTTAAGATTTGCCTTCCTCTTAAAAGAATAGTTTATATATATTTATGTATGTATTGGTGTCTCTGATGAGCTTGGTCTCGATCTCCCATTGATTTTCTCCCGGTTAAGATTACTGTGGTTGTATGATCATTGAGGATGAACAGGCTCCAATTTCAATAACCTTGGATGACACCAAGCCAGACGGTTCACTGCCTGCCATCATGGGGTAAGTTAAAGCTGGCTGTTCTGCATTTTCCAAATTGTGTTGATGTATTGGTGTGGATGCTGTCAAAGCATGTTACTTTGGAATTAAGCTCAAGCAATGATGAATAATGCTATCAAAATATATAAAGTTTCCATGTATTAAAATATTATAGTAATGTGTTATGTGTGGCACAAGAATACTGGGAAACTTTACTAAAATTGGCACCATTTTGAACTTGTGCCCATGTATATCTTTCTCTCATAACACTTACATGTTGAGGATGGAGTGAAAAAAAAAAAAAACAGCTAGAAAAGCAATATGGTAGCCAACCCTGCCTAGAGGCAGAATATCCACAGCCATTCTGAAATGAGAACTAACTGCTTTATCTTATAAAAAAATCTAAATGCAGGGTTTCTGGGTTTTATCTTTTTCTCAATTCCAGATATCTGCTACATAGCAAATGTTAGTTATTACCCTGAGATATAAGATAGCTGACCAATTACGAGGCACGGTTCAGAGTTGAGCCAGGCCTTGAGTGGATGGTATGGCAGTTTTTCTAGTTATCCTTCACCAGTGGTGCTTCACTTAACCTCCGAAGTGTGCAGATGGTCCAGAGCATGGTTCTGTGTAGGGAAAATGAGAGCTCTTCCCCTCTTTTCCCATTCCGGCACCCGGGTGCCCTATGTGGTAAGGGGTAGTGGTCCAGAGAAGGAAGTGGGGTCTCCACAGAGGAATTGCTAAGGAGTTCCACAGCTCCCTGTTGCCTCTTCCCTTTTGGCCTCCTCAAAAACTGTACAAATAAAAGGCTATTTATTCTACCACACTGTAACAAAAGAACATAGCTTCAGTGGCAATCAAGTGACTCTTCGAAACCAGTGGTCTCCCCTTTACCCCTGGGAAATGCATACCTCTTGCTCAAAGGGAAAGGTGAACTCATACACATCATGACATCGAAGGAAAATTACAAAGACAAAAGGAGCAGACCTACATCCTAGGGGACTTAGAAAGCAGGTTGTGCTACTGGGTTACTAATGAGACATCTTATAACCACTTCTCTCATTGTAACATGTAAGAAATACACCAGCCTCCCTGAGAAAGGCAGGTGCTTACAACATAATGACCACTGGAATAACACATCCTCTTTAACTCCATTGGGCAAGAAAGGATATAGATTGTTTGGGTGGTTTGACATCACCTTCTATATGCCAGAGAAAAGCAGGAGATTCAGGTACAGGTTTCAGGAGAATGTCAGTTAAGACCAATCCAACTATGAATGGAAGAGCATTGATGTTTTTCTTGCCCTGGAAGTGAGATGTAGTAATGTCTTCTGCCGTTTGGTGCTTTCTCTTTTTTTTGAAAATGGAACTCAATATTTTAACAATTTTACTTAAGATAAATAGTGTAAAAGGAAAATGGTAAACAGTTGTGTTCTGTGGACAGTGGGGCTAAAACAAATATGAAATAATAATAATCAGTTATAAAGGGCCAAGTATAGAAGACAAGAGTTTCCTTGGAAACTGAAGAATAGCAAAACAATCTGTTTCTTAACTCGGCAATGAGGTGTTAAAAATTAAAGCTGCCACTTATTGAGTTGTGGGTGCAAGTTTTTATGTGTACAGTGCTTTTGGACTTTCTTCAGCTTTGTTAGTAACTAGGTTATTCAGGGCTCAAATAACCTTCCAGGGGTCAATGGAGTTATTTAGGCAATTCCTAGAAAGTGATATTCTAATCCCTTTTATCTAGACACTTGCCCCTACCCAGCTCTTTGCTCATGGCTGCAGCAACGAAAACCTTGAGGATAGGGGTGGTAATTGCCCAGCACTGTGTTTGTAATAACCTTTTGGAAACTAGAAAGGACCATATACTTTAGAACTGTGAAATGTTTCCAACACAAAGCCAGCATATTTAATTTCCTCAATACAACACCAAAGTAAGTTAAAGCTTATTTATCCATAGTTGGGATTAGATCAAAGAGATTATTTCATTCATGACTTGAGATTTGACAGAAATAACCAACACTAACTGCCCTTTGGGAAGGGAATTGTAAAAAGTATACAAGATGAGTTGACTAAAAATGTTTACAGATAAATCATTTAATCTTTTATCAGATATTGATGATTAAAAAATACACACGTCTAAACTTACTGATTCTTGCATAAGCCCAAAATCTAACTAAAATAATTAATAACAAGCTGTAACTTAAGGTGTTAAATCATACAAAATTATGACTATATCCCATAATGTTCAGTAGTTCTAATTTCCTAAATAGTCCACAGCTTTCTCTGAATTACTATTCTCTGCATGAACATACATCTTTGCTTCTCAGAGTGATCTCAAATAACAGTTGTAAAGGAACTGCCAATCCAATTTGAGAAACACTTTAATTTGGGGGTAGGGAGAGAAGGAAGTATCTTTTTTTTTGCACTGATCTACTTGTCCTTTTGGTCTTGAATAAAAGAAATACAAATTTAAAACTTTTTTAATGGAAAAGTAATTTCATTGTCCTTTAGCTCATTTGGATTTTTGAAAGCTTTCTTATAATCGGATAACTAAGGACTTCGTGTCAATTCAATTCTTTCAAATATACATGCAGTTAGCAATATGAGTATAATAAATAGAATCTATTTGATTAAAGGGAGCAGGCAGGTTACAACTGAGTTTTATTGAGTTACTTTATTTGGGGACTATATTAGGTCAGTTTCCAGGGAAGCTGACTCACAGCTGGAGATTTAGGTGCTGGAGGTTTATTGGACAGTGCTCTGAGGATGACTACCTATGGCAGAAGGATGAAGCAGAACTTGAGCTCCAGTGTTGTCCCAACAAAGGCCTCCTTGGAAGTTCTGGACCTGGGTGGCTCTTCAGAGTTGCCTTCGACTTTAGCCTAGATCAGGACAACTCTGGGGAGGGGTGGGACCTTGAGCGAGGCATTCTCTGCTGCCCCGTCCAATTACTGGGGAAGGTTTCAGCTGTGAGCTAAAGAGTAAGGCGCGCCTGGTCCTAAAGGGAGGCCTAGGGAGCCCACCATGGCCTCCACTGCAGACACATGTTTATATTTGTTTTTCCAGCTTTTATAAAGTATTTGGCAGAGGGCAACAGTCATTACCAGAATAATCATTTAGTGCAACATTAATTCATTCAAAATTTGATTTCCTACTGTATGCCAAAAACCGTGTTAAAGTTTAGAAGTAAAATATTGAATAGGAGGTCACCTGTCATGTAGGAGAACACAGCCTAGCAGGGGTTTTCGACACATAGGCAGACCAAAGACAACATGGCATTTGCTCTAGTAGAGGAAGAGGGTCTGATAGAGTTCATTTAATGCTGAATAGGTACAGGTCAAGAATACTTCAAAAAGAAAGGGCAGCTCTTAAGATAAACAGCTGTAACCTGATTATTCAATGTAACCTCTCTCTCCAGCTTCATTCTTGCCCGGAAAGCCGATCAACTTGCTAAGCTTCATAAGGAAGTAAGGTAAGGATTTATAACTGAAAAATAGATTTAAAAGTTAGCTTTATATTGTACTTTTGCACTGACAGTAGTAGAATAACATGAGGAAAAACACAGTATTTCACAAATATTCTCAGAATTCCAGCAAACCAACCTTTTGTATTTTGCTACAGTCGTCTTGACTTATCCCTTGCCCGTGTGCATATATAAATTTAATTTTACATGTTTGTATTTATTTTACAGTGGTTAAGAGGTAGGATTTCCCAGTAAGATGGATGGAGAAAAAGTCACAGAAAATATTCACTGTGAAAAAAGCTGTAGAAACTGAATCTCAATCCCCTTGCAAGGCCATAATCCTTTTCTAAGATTCTCTGACATGGACTTTCTAAAAAGTGTGTTTTAACCTGTAGCAACTTGTGTACGTGAAAGTACTCATACTTATTATCTGGGACACAGTTCTGATGTTTCCTTATCTGAAAGCTCCCTAATATAAAATTTATTTTAGGACAGTGGCTTTTTCTTTCTTTCTCCTTTTCTCTTTCTCTCATGGTATATTTGCTTTGTTTTGTTTTGTTTTGGAATCCTTTGTTCAAATAAAATCTCACCCAGAGAGGTAAGCCTTTTAACATCAGAGTTATTTGGCTGTTGGAGGGATGCCTCAGGGTAGCCCTAAATACTTTGCTAGCTTTTAAAGAGGTCCAATACATACACCAAAATATAGACTTTTCTCTGAATGTGATTAAAGAAATTAAACAGCTAACCCATTAGCAGCCCTTGCTTTGGGAGTTACTCTAATGACTTCAGATGAGGGGGAGAGGCTGCAGAATGAGTTCCTACATGTGCACACAGATTTGTTTATTTGAACAACCATGAGATTCAACAGTCTCATGGTTTGCATGTAAGCTTTACATGGAAGAAACTCCCAGCTTTAATCCCTAGCAGGTTCTTCTCTGTTCACTCTAAGTAGTAAATGGTTGAATCTCAACAATCATGAGATTCAAACAACCGTGAGATTATTGTATCTCATAGTTGTTAAAATAAACTCTACTTCCTCAATAGAGAAGGGATTTGGGGTCCAGTGATGGGGAATGATTTTTTTCAAGGCTCCATAGCTAGTGTCTTAGTCCATTTGTGATGCTATAATAAAATGCCCAAAACTGGGTTATTTATGAAGAATAGAAATTTATTTCTCACAGTTCTAGAGGCTGGGAAGTCCAAGATTATGATGCCAGCAGATTCGATTCAGTACTTGGTGAGGGCCTGTTCCGTAGGTAGCACTTTCCCATGGTGCCTTCACATGGCAGAAAAGGCAGAAGCGGGAAGGACAGATAGGGATGAAGATGGTGCCCTCACATGGAGGAAGGCAGAAGGGCAGAAAGGGCCTAGCTAGTTCCCTCCAGCCCTTTTATAAGAATACTAATCTATTCATGAGGGCATAATCTTCTTGATTTAATCATTTTCCCAAAGACCCTACCTCTTAATACCATCACCTTGGAGATTAAGTTCCAACATTTGAATTTTGGAGGGACACATACATTCAAATCATTGCAGCTAGCTTGTGACAAAGCCGGGAGTAGCATATAACGCATACGTTTTTCATTATACCACCCTAAGCTGACATTTTCTTTTGGATTTCCTGCTTTCCCTCCTTATTAATAGTAAAATAAATACCAGCCTGTAGGTAGACATTTGGTTATGATTCCACATAGTGGCTGAACTTCTCAAAAGTTCTTGTAAGGCAAAACTCTTACTGAATGTGTCATTGACAAGAACAGTGGTTCCCAGATCTGACTTCATAAAAATATCTCAAAGGATGTTTGGAAAATATGTTTTTATAAGACGTATAGATTGTGATTGAGTTGGTTTGAGGTGGGTCCCGAGTATTTGTATTTTTCAACTAGCTTTTCAGGTGATTATGATAAGCAACCAGATTTAGAAACAGTTAATAAGTTCAACAGGATGATTTGCACAGTGGCCTCTTTCGGCCATCACTTGGGTTCTGTTATTTTTAGAGCCAAATTAATCAATCAGTGCATTGTTTTTAACATCCTTGCCTTACATCTTTTCCAAAAAGTTTTAATTGTAAAGGGAAGGCTCACACCTGTAATCTCAAAACACTTTGGGAGGCTGAGGCGGGCAGATTGCTTAAGCACAGGTGTTGAAGACCAGCCTGAGCAACATGGAGAAACCCCATCTCCACAAAAAATAGAAAAATTAGCTGGGCATGGTGGCATGTACCTGTAGTCCCAGCTACTTGGGAGGCTGAGTCAAGAGGTTTACCTGAGTCCAGGGAGGTTGAGGCTTCAGTGAGCCATGATCGTGCCACTGCATTTCAGCTTGGGTGACAGAGTGAGACTCTATCTCAGAAATGATAATAATAGTAATAAGTTAAGTACTGGTGAGCTTTTTTAGAATAATCATTGCCGATACTTCTATTTTCTAATTAACTCAAAATGTCTGAATTATTGCTTATAACACCCTTGTGAAGTAGGTGTTAGAATCAGTCCTCTCTTCATAGACTAGGCAAAGAGGGTGCCATACTAGACTGAGGATGGATTTTGACTGAACAAATATTTATTGAGTACCTACTATGGGAAGATTACTCAGAAGGGTAGAGCCTTACCCTGCTAATTAGCTGAGCAAAATCAAACAAATCTCTGCAGCTCCCTGAGCCTCAGCTTCCTCATCTCTGAAATAAGGGGCTTGAATCAGACTGAGAGAGACAGACAGGTAGACAGTAGTCTTGAGACTTCTTCCCATTCTTCCTTTCCTTTATGACTTTTTATGTATAATGTAGCAATTCTTTGAAGGAAACCAAACTTTCTCTGACTATCCTGGAATTTAACTATCCACCTAAATATCTACCTAATGTTGCACGACATCATCTCAGGAGTGGCATTTGTCTCTCCCTTGAAACCTTCCATGGAAAATGGTGACAATAAGCAATGTTTATAATCCGCCTCCTCCTCCGGACTTTATATCTATGAGGTGAATGTTCTAGAAGTTATATAAATGGTATAAGTGTGAACATTTAGATAAATTTATAAGGTTACATTTTATCCCACATTATTCAGAGAAATTAGGGGCATGTCTTTAAAATATTTTCTAATGTAATTGGCAACATAAAATTGTATATTCCTCAATCTCTATTTCTTTATTACCAGTAAGCTTGAGCTCCCCCCCCACATAATTTTGTCTCTTCAGCTTTTAATACTTGTCTTATAGATTTGACTCAAACCTTTTGCCACATTTTTAAGCAAATATTTTTCCAGTTGCTTGTTATCCCTTAACAAATATTTTAGAGCATTTTCAAATGTTTAAACTATATAAAAACTATAAAAAGTAAATAGGAAAAGTATATAACTGGATCAGTGTGAACCTATGCAAACAAATCCAGAAATAAAACCATTAATTTCTAAAACAGGTGATTTTAGTAAATTAGACCTTTTAATAAACTTCACCATGAGTAGTTGTGAGTTTAAAATGTATTTCGTTTCAAAAAGAGTTTACATAAGTAGAACCACTGATTTTTTTCAAACCTGAAAATACCGTGTTCTGGGCTAGTCATTTAGATAATGAATTATGAGACTAACCAAAGGCTGTGTTTGAGGTAACATTAGCATATTGTGCCCATCCCTCAAGTACAGTTTGGAATACTGTGGTCCACAGACCATTCTGTCAAGTGACAAATTCCTGTACTGAAATGACTGTAGACACTTTCAGTATAGCATAACTTATGCTTAAAAGATGAAATGGAAATGGATTTCCAGTTTACCCTTTGTTGTCCGCAGCTTTTTTAATTTTAAGGTTTGACTAATTGGATCCATCTCATTGTACAATGTTTTAGTTGCAGAAAGTAGAATTTGGTATAAAGCAGGTTATTTCTATATTGAAAGGAGTACAGTTGAAATTGTAGATTTAAGATTGTCAAAATCATGATGATTCTAACTTGTCTCTTCTAACCTACTGTGCACAATCTGATTTTTAAAAATTGTAAACATATATGATCTTGGTTTCATGTGTTTTTGAAAATGTTATTGTTTAAAAATGAAAAAAATGAAGCATATCTGCTGAAGAGCTGTCAGTTTGCATTACTGACACTAAAAGACACTGTTCTTTGTGTACTGTGTGTTATTTTGCTAGCTGCTGTATTAGCCTTCAAAAGTATTTGGAAACCTTAAGATGAACTACATTTCTTTCAAAGTACATTCCTTTCTGTGGTACTTTCTGTAACTGAAGTATAGTAATTATTTTATGGAAATGTTAGCAATTCTGTAACAACTTTGAATAAAATGAAAAATTAAAATAAATGATTAAATGAGCTTTATATGTTTGTAGGTAATTAAAACACAAGTATAGGATAGTTAAAATACACCATCACTTATACTATAGTCTTATAAAAGGGGCCATTTTTTAATTCTACATATTCCAGAAAAGTTATATGGAATCAATTCCTCAGACTGACTAAACTTAATTGAATCTATTTTTCCCATTTTTATCTTGAGCAGATATCGTATTAGGTAATGAAAGAGGCAAAAATATAAAAAAGAAAATAATAATTCCATTGAATCCTCAAATGACTGTATTGAGGCATTGAAAGCTAATTTGAATGCAGGGATTCATGGAACTGTTCATTTATGCAGTTACAGAAGGCCATTGATTTGAATTTTTCTGTAACAAATCTGACTGATGAGCAAAAGCCCTGGAACTTACTGGATTTATTCTATACCCATCAGCTACTCTTTCCCTAACTTTTTTTTTGGGGGGGGGCTCTTTTTTATAGGAAGAAGAAAATCTGTGAGCTCTATGCGAAAGTGCTAGGATCCCAAGAAGCTTTAGATGTAAGAAACTCCCAGCTTTAATTCCTAGCAGGTTCTCCTCTGTTCAGTATAACTGGTAAAGCAAAGCAGATGCTGATTTTTTGACAGTCTTATGAAGGAGAGTATAAAGGGATATACTTAACTTGGAAGATAAACTTCAGCAGTAACATTAAAAGCAGTCATTAAAAGCTGGTGTGAGGTACCTGGATTTTCTGAGACAGCAACTCCTTTGGGCTGTTTAAATGTTCACTAGATAACTGGCAGCCAATTGTAATCAGAGCCTAGAGCTGAAGGCATTATGTCAAGAATGGGTGAGATGGGTTCCCAGAACAGTGGTCCTGCCCCGAGCCAGTGTCACTTACCTGCTGCACAATTAAATTCCAAATATGGCATCATTTGTTGGTGAAGGCAAAGCAGCATGTACTTGACAAGATAGACTGAATCTAGAATCTCTTCCCAGGTCAAAGTCATACTAATTTATTTTTCCATGTGTGAACTCAATTCACAACTCATTTAGGAACATCAGTGCTTGCAGTCCACCACGGAAAGCAATTAGGAGAATGAAATTACGTCTTTTTGAAACAAAAAATACCAAGAGCCGAGGGCTCTTTCAGGGGTTTATCTCTGAAATGTTCAAATAATAAAACTTTCTGAATGTGCCAGGGAAATTAGGGGAGGTTCTCACATGTCCCCTAGGAAACATCTTTCATCTTAATTGCCCCTTTTTGGTGGAATTCCCATCATTCACGTTTCCAGCTTAGAGAAGCTGGTTGGGAAAAAAGCCTTTCTTAGACATTTGTTAGTCTGCTACCTCCTCCCTCCCACCCTTTTCTCAGCAATAATGCCCGGTAGATGGGGAAGTAAAGCTGTTATTAGAGACTGCAGAGATTTGAGCAGCTGAATCGCTAATGGGGTTTCCTATACACTTAGCTCTAAAGATTTCAGAATCCTCATGGAGGGATGGATACCCCTATCTCCCAGATACTGGAATACTTCATGCCTTTCCTAATCAAGAAAGTGAAAAGACCAAAGTATACATGTTTTGCCACATGGTACTTCACAAAAGGCCATTACTTGGTACTATCATGCTTCCCCTTGAAGGAGTTAGAAAAACAGGATCTTCTTTGTTTTCTTAATATAAACTTTTTGTTAAAGTAAAGCAACGATATTGTGGGCTTGCAGCATTTCAGCTTTGTTTTCTCTTTGGCATTTTCTCCCCCACTGAACTACAGCCAGTGCATTATGAAGAGAAGAACTGGTGTGAGGAGCAATACTCTGGGGGCTGCTACACGGCCTATTTTCCGCCTGGGATCATGACTCAGTACGGAAGGTATGACCCAAGCAGTACGCCAGTTAATCTAAGAACTGTGCCAAATTTCAAAGGAAAAGCAGAGTTCAATGGGAATTCTATAAATAGTTGTCAGAATCCCCATTTCTTATGTCATAGTTAACACTTGTATATTTCTGGATGTCCATAGAAAAATAGGGATGTCAGTACATAGAAAAATAACTGTCAGCATATAGAACAATAGCAGAACACTCGGGAGGCTTTCAGATGTGAACAGTACTTATGAGAATGAAGGAAGCTGCAGTGTCCTCCGAAGAGCCTTTGTGAGCTCTGCTTGACATTTAGTCTCACATGACTGCCTTAGGCTCCTTGGCACCAGTCAACAGAAGGATATTGGATGTGTTTATCTAACGCATCTGTCTTGCCAACAGAGCAGCATCAGACAGTCCTCTTCAGGAGAAGAGTTCTCACTGTATACAGTTGAGGTGTGAGGTAATGAGATCCACGTGGGGTGGGGAAGTCCACCTCGACCTAGAAGCCCCTTGCTTCATGGGAACCATTATCTCCATGCTTCGTAGCATAGTGTCTAGTAACTTGCTCATTTATAAGACTTCCTCAGTTACAAGAGACACCACACTCAGGGAAGGCTAAAGTGCTAGCCTCATACCAGGTATTTACAAATCATTCAGAGTCTTCCCAGCTTGCATGGTTTGCTAATGTGGGTGTGGGGGGAGAGGCACTTTTAGCATAAGTGATGTTGCCTCCACAGGTGGCATTACACCTTCATCTGGTTTCCAGAGTAACAGAGCTAGAAAGTTAACACAAGATCACATTTGTCCACCGAAAAGGAAGAAGTATTTGTTAACCTTTTTCTTACAGGAGCTTTGGTCTTTTTTTCTTAATTGAATCAAATTGCCTTTGTTAACAATGGCAGGATTGAGGAACTGGATTTGTTCTGGTATCAAAGTAGAAGTCTAGAAGACAGGACTAAGATAAGGAATAGATAAAGCCCAGGGTTCTGGAATTGGAAAAAGGAGTGCCAACGGGTAGAGGTGAAGGTCATCAGGATGAGGGCAGGCGTGCAGCTTGGGAGAGTTCATGAAACTAGCTGTGGATGTGGCAGGAGTCAAAGCCAAGAAAGCTGGAAGGGAGAGCTGTCCATTCAGTCCAGCCCTTCTTTGGTTCTCTTTGGCAGGACCTCTTTGTAAGAGGAGACCCATTTTGTTGCCCTCAGCCAGCCCCTAGGGAAGTTCAGAGAAGCTAACTGTACAGAGGTGGTTTTCTTAAAGAGACATACCCATATAATCTCTCAGGTCTCTCCTTTGCCAGAAATGACAGTTAACCTCCCTGTCTTCCCACTTGCCACTGCAGTTCCTCCTCACACACTGGGAATGCCTGCAAAGCTGGGTCTATGGCTGTTCTCAAGAAAAGAACCGCCTCCCCTGAGAAAGACAGGATAGGGAGCAGAATGGACTGCCAGCAGAAAACATAGCAAAGAAATCTGATTTGGGGATTGAATGCATGGTCTTATGTTCCAGCTCTGGCTGGCCTGGAAAAGGTCAACATCACTTTTAGTGACTGATGATCTGACAGTCTGATTCTCCCTGCCTTGAAAGTTCAGATCTTCTATGCAGACCCAGGAAGCAAAAAGTGGCCTTTCACCTTGGACTGAGGCATACAGGTGTTTTTTTGAACAGTCTGAATTTCTGTGCCTTCTGCAGACTAAATGAGGACAGGGGTTGGCTCATTTACCTTGCCCACCTTCCCAAGTAACTCTGTGTGACCTCTTGGTTCCCTTGAAGGGTGATTCGTCAGCCGGTGGAGAAGATTTTCTTTGCTGGCACGGAGACTGCCACACAGTGGAGTGGCTACATGGAAGGGGCAGTTGAGGCTGGAGAACGAGCAGCCAGGGAGGTAAGCAGGGAAGCCGAGGCTCTCTCCCTCCTGAGACACGGTGACATTTTTGGCATCTGGCCTTGATAGAATGTATATGTCCATTTCTCTGCCCCTCGCTCATGGGGCTCATCTGTGGCTAGCAGGGTCTTGAATCTGTAGAAACTATACAACCTCTTTTCATAATACCATGGTCACTTTCTTTCAGGTTTTAAATGCACTTGGGAAGGTGGCCAAGAAAGACATCTGGGTACAAGAACCTGAATCAAAGGTAAGTTTAGTAGCTCTGGACACCATCTCTCCTTAGACAATCATAGAACATAAAACTCACATCTCCCTTCTTCTAGCCTCTGATTTAATTATAGATGCAACTATCCAAGGGATTTCCATGCATGGATCTTACAGATGTGTTTTGTTCCTCCTTGTCAGCATGAGTTTTTTCCTCATGATCTGTGTTCCTTCATCTAGGACGTTCCAGGGGTAGAAATCACCCACACCTTCTGGGAGAGGAACCTGCCATCTGTTCCTGGCCTCATGAAGATCATTGGATTTACCGCATCAGTAACTGCCTTAGGGTTTATTATGTACAAATACAAGCTCCTGCCACGGTTTTGAAGTTTTGTGCATATGCCTGCTCACCAGTTTTCAATACCACCCAACGGTGGTATTGAAAAGACTGACGAATTTAAAGGCTATGTCATTGGGCCGTTTTTAAGTGCACTCTGTTTAACTACCTTCGGCTTAGTTCCAAACATTGTTAAAGTAAAAGTAACTCAAAGAATCACCTAATTAATTTCAGTAAGATCAAGCTCCATCTTATTTGTCTGTGTAAACCAACTCATGTTAATCGATAGAATAAGCCTTGTGATCACTTAAATTCAAAAAGTTAAAGGTGATTTGCTCATCGGAAACAATTTCTGTGTCCTGTTTTTATTCCCTTCAATGCAAAATGCCTGATGATTTCAGAAACAAAGCATCTGACTCTCTCTGTAGAGGTGGAGTAGGTGAAGGCCCAGCCTGTGCCTATCCTTTTCCTTCCCTTAGGCGATGGTGAAGTGTCATTACAGAGCCTAGAGGCTCACAGCCTCCTGGAGGAAGCAGCCTCCACTTTGGATCGGGAAATAGTAAAGGAAAGCAGTGTTGGGGGTAACAGCATGCCGACCGTCAGACCAGAATGGGGACATCTTTGTGGGCTGCTGCGTCAGGGATCTCCTGACCACTTCTAATTCCTCTGACTTTTCTAGACATCTAGTCTCAGTGCTCACTCATTTGTATGTTTTTCCTCTTGAACTTCTTATGGAGGAATTTAACTGAGTAAGAATGTTGAAACTGACTTGCTGTGACTTACGTGCAGCGTTCCAGTTGAGTAGAGGCAAATAGTGGCAGGACTGTCCCCCAGGACATCTCCCCACTTAGCTCTGTGTGAGACCAACTACAATTGGCATCTTCTCTTCCCCCTGGAAGGCAGCTAGACACCAAGTGATCCTTGTCAGTTATAACATTCTATTTCAACTTCAGGAAAGCAGCAGTTTTCTTTTCTTCAGGTGTCCCCTGGCTGTCTGAAGGCCTCCAGGGACATATGTTTTTTTTCTTTTTTCCTACATCCATAGAATTAGACACACCCCTCAACTTACGTATGTCTTCAACATGGTTACCTCTGCATAAATATTAGCATACCATGCCAATTTCTCTTAAGTACTGAAATACACATGATAAATTTGACTGTTATTTGTTGAGACTGTCAAACGGAAAAGAAATTAGGGCTCTAATTTTCTGAAAGCAAGCTCACTTGCTTTAGTTGTTTTATAAAAGACATTTAATTGAGTAATTTTATATATGAAGACTAAGTTTTCTATCTTAGGAGTAATGTCAGCCCAGAAGGGTGCCCACCTGTTTTCCCATATTAAAAACTCCGATTTTTAAAAGCCCTTTCCCAAGGTTTCAACCGTAAAATACTTCTTTTTAAAATGTATCGGTATATTTTTATTTAAGGGGAATTAACAATTGCCAGGGGAAACCAGCTGACCCAAGTTTATTATATCGTTTAACCTTATGAATTCAAACCTAAGTTGCTGGACCCTGGTATGAGGACATACATCTTCCAAATTTTGCCTATCCGAAGAGCTGGAGTTTTCTGCTGCCCTTTACCTTGCATTTTAGCTAATTTAGGAGTTTTGAGAATGTATTGGATGTGCTCCAGTACATAAGAAGTTGCCATATATTCTATCAAACTGCTTTGAGAAATCTTTTCCCTAATCTATTGCAGTTGTTTCTATTAACTTACTGATTAACTCAGTCCTGACACACCTTTCGGGAAATGCTGATTTAAACTCCTTAACTAGCAACAGTTTGAACAGTACTCAGTTTGCTAACATATTTAAGGTCTTGAATGTTGAAGAACTCATAAGTATGTGATTTACCCTTTTCAACTTTTTGGAAAACCATTTGATTTATTCTAATTAGATTAACCCTATTAATCTACGGATTGGGTATCAAAATGAATTCCAGTCCAGAAGTGCCTACACAAGAAATTGGAGCTGAGAACTCTCACCATACGTGAGTTCATCCAACATGAAGATACCATAAGCCTTGTCTCTGAACCAGAGATATGAAAGTCACTTTTAGAGACTGATAGATCTTGTCCCTGTTAAGGCATACACTTCACCGTTTTGAAGGCTGAGTCGGCCCCACTCCATGGTTAGGCCAAGAATTAGATTTTAAAGCTTTGTCTGTCTGTCACAGTTAACTGTTAAGACCTCATACTCCACTGAACAGTATGGATTGAAGGATTGTGAACAATGTTTAGTCTGATTGTGAACTTGGTGCCTAATGTTCCATGTCTGAAGTTTGCCCCAGTGCTACATGTTGGAGTATACCTATGTGTGTGCTTTGCCACTGAAGTAAGATTTTGCCTGTATGATTACATTTTGTTTGTTAATAAAGTGTAGTACCATCCCCAATACAGACTCGACTCCTGTATTCAATTGATAGCTCAACGCAGAAAGTTCAATGGCTTCTTATAGCAGGAGGTCACAATGAGGCATTTTCCATGGAGGATAGGCTTAGGAAATCATTTTTGATATCGACTACAAATTCTCAAAGTTGAGTTTGACTCTTATGTGTTACTGAGGTTTTCTGTGAACTGATTAAATGCTAAATTCTGTAGCCTGCCTGATTGGGCCACAGATGTGGATTCTGGTCCAAGTTTTCTGACCTAATTAGCTTATGATACGTTGAGCAAGTCACTTTGGTTCTCTCGGTCTTCACATCTGGAAAAGGTTGGATTGCATTAGATGGCTTCTAAGCATTCTTTTCATGGCAGCATAATGTGATCTATGCATTTTGTTGCCAGTACTGTATCTATTTTTGCCTATTGGTATGGCAGGGGCAAAAAATTCAGTCTTTCTGTACCCTGGTTCACTCCTTGTCCTAGATTGGGTTCTCTGGAAACAGACTCTAAGATACAGAGTCAAGGCAAAAAGTTTATTGGAGACAGTCCTCAGGAAATACACCTAAGAGGGTGAGGAAGGCAGGATTGGGCAGGAGAGTAGACCTACAATGCAGTTGCAACTACAGATTCTAATGAGGAGCTAGGAAGACCCTTCAGAATTGTCCCTTATTGAGAACAGGAGGTCTGGACTCTGTGACTCTTCATCAGCCTCCCCCTGAGGGAGGATGCTACCCTGGGTGAGGCAGATTCAAGGACAATTCCTAGTGAGGAATTGTAGCTGTGAACTTCGACCAGCCTGTATTCCCTGCAGATCCAGGGCAGAGCGCTGCATTATCTACTTTACTCTATAGAAAATAGGGAGTTGCCTTGTCATGTAAAAGACATTGTGGACTTGAGCTTTGGCGTTGTAGATAGAATGGAGCTCTCTCTGTGAACCTATCCCTGTTAGGTAAGGTAACTTCTTTTAGAAGGTTGTATTTCTGCACTATTTATATAGAAGAAAAAAACCAGAATTAGAAAAAGCCCTATAAATGATTCAATCTCTGTCTCAATGAAGGAGCCCCATCTACAGAAAACTAACAGAAGGATCAAAGGGGGAAATAAGCATTTATAAAGACAAGTCCTAAATCCAGTGTCTTCAGGAGTTGGGCAGCTTAACAATAGCAGCAGACATGAGACATTAGGGGCTATTGAGGACTGGCTGACTTAGGAAGTATGTACTCTTCTAAAAAGCATTTATATTCAAATTCCTTGAAAAGATTGCTGACCAAATAAAACACATTTGAGCTGGGCGCAGTGGCTCACACCTGTAATCCCAGCACTTTGGGAGACCCAGGCAGGCGGATCATGAGGTCAGGAGTTTGAGACTAGCATAACCAACATGGCAAAACCACATCTCTACTAAAAATACAAAAATTAGCCCAGTGTCGTGGTGCATGCCTGTAATCCCAGCTACCTGGGAGGCTGAGGCAGGAGAATCACTTGAACCAGGAGGTGGAGGTTATAGTAAGCCAAGATCGTGCCATTGCACTCCAGCCTGGGCAACAAGAGGAAAATTCTCAAAAAAATAAAAATAAAACACATTTATTTGAAGGCTTGGTTCACATGTCCAAGTTGTCTTCAAGTCCTTGATAAAGAAGTGCAAAGTTTGGTTTTGCATCACTTAAATGACAAATTCTTTTTAGATGTCTTTGATTTTCTGAGAAACAAGCACAAAGACCAGCAACCATTTTGTAAAGCTACCCGGAGTGAGAAAGAGAGGCCTGGGTTGGAAGGGCAAAAAGACAAGAAAAACAAAGACAGAAAAAAAGTCTTTTTAGACCAGAAATCTCCCTTAAGAAATTACCCTCCCCCAGTCCAGCATACCATGGCAGTGTTTATCTCCTGCTATGGCAATGTCACAATTGACAAGAGCGGTGTCAGACTTTATTGGAAAAACTGCGTATTTGCAGTGAGATAGAATCACTGCTCTTCTGTTAACATTTAATCTGGGCTATAATTTCAGCAAACGGGACGTTAACATTGAGTGTATTAAATTTTTCAAACTATACTCCTTGCTTTACACTGAGGTGCTGGTAAACACGCAAGCCATGTCCCTTAGCCTAAGGAAGCTGAGTGAGACATTAGAGGAAGAGGATGAAAACAAAGGAGGGTACTAGGTAACAGTGACAGTTCTTTCCTCTATCGGAGCCCAGAGCTTGGCTCTCTTCCTTGATCAAGGCCATTCTCTTCAGAGTTTGAAGGCAAAAGCAGATCTTAAAGTGACAGTTGGTGTGAACTGGTTGTCTCAGCCTGGAGTTAAGTTTCTGAAAAGTAGCTTTGGAAGTCCCACGTGAAAAAGCTGGTTTATGGAGACTTGCCTTTCATTCAAGGTGAGCTGTGGGCGCTTCAAGTAAGACCCCGCCTTAATGCACGTGTGATCCATGAAAGGCTATTATTTATTTACACTCCAAACAGTAACGCCTCAATGGGAACCAGGTTTTCCTATTAATGGGCCTCATATATTTTCCACAAACCACTGAGGTCTATGGGTGAAATAGAGTGGAGGAGAGATGTGGGTATGTGTTGGGGGATGGGGGTACGGACAGAAAAAAAAGAGACAAAAATTGCCGGTGGTAGTGTGCTTAAAGTTCCACAAAGCAGCCCAATAATGAGAATCTTGATGGACTGATACAGGGCACCCTTGCACCTTGTATGATTTAGTTTTTACATGGCCCTAGATAGCTACTATGACTTGCAGTACCTGTCTTACAGAATTGATGGGAAAAATGAGATGATGCAGGTAAGGGCTTAACACAGCAAGCACTCAATAGATAACAGCTATTCTCCATTGACCTTTTAGAATAGCAGACAGGAAGCAGTGCTTAAGTTTTGTGAGCAGTTATTGCCTTGAATTTCTTACAATCATTCAGCACACACTTACTGAGCACCTACTATGTGGTAGGTAGGCACCATGCTGTGATTCAGCAGTGTACAAGACACAGCCCACCTCATGGAGCACACAGTTGATGGTAGATGCTGTGGTACGCAATAATTGTGGTTCTAGACGATACTATTACAGAAAAGCATCGGGGCTGGGCGCAGTGGCTCACGTCTGTAATCCCAGCACTTTGGGAGGCTGAGGTGGGCGGATCATGAGATCAGGAGTTCGAGACCAGCCTGATCAACATGGTGAAAACCTGTTTCTACTAAAAATACAAAAATTAGCTGGGCGTGGTGGCACGTGCCTGTAGTCCCAGCTACTCGGGAGGCTGAGGCAGGAGAATCACTTGAACCTGGGAGGCAGAGGTTGCAGCGGGCTGAGATTGCACCATTGCACTCCAGCCTGGGTGACAGAGTGAGACTCTGTCTCAAAAAAAAAAAAAGAAAGAAAGAAAAAAAAAAGAAAAGCATTGGATGCTATGAATGCAGGGGAACCAGGATTTAAGAGGCAGTTACCAGAATCCTCAGGCCTCTGTGTAGCAAGAGAGTAAGGACAGCAAATAGGAGGTAAAAAATAGAAACAGCATGACTAAATGGTAAAGAAAACCACATGTGCAACTAATAAGTGCTGACTGTTAAGTCCTATTTGTCCCATTGACAATAGTTCACCCCATTAGTCTTTTACTGTTCCTCTGTCTGCCCAGCTCTTCTCTGCACTTGGAGCTCTTTATCAACTATGATTATCTCCCAATCCCTGTGTGAGGGGGGCTGCCCCAATTTGTTTTAAAAGAGTGCCATCTTCTGGCCAAACACTGTTGTTTCCTTCCAGTGGAAATCCTAAAGTTTTCAAGACAGCTTCGCCCTGGGGGAAACTAAGAAGTTTTGTCACTTCCACCCAGAATTTCCTCCAGCACAGTTGTCTGCACTCTCTTACTTTGTTTTCAGTTCTGACATGGATCAATACTGATATCGAATATTTCCAGCGTTTCTTCTGCCCTAATCTCTCAGGAAGTTTTTTTGGTTAAAACTTCTCGGTTCTTCAGCCTCTATTGTGTGCATCTGGGTAATGGGTGAAGAGAAAATAGATGGGAGATGAGACAGGTGGGATTGCTCTCATCTTAGAAAGGGCACGGAAGTAATCTGGGGAAAGCAGGAGAAGGGGGCTGGGGAGAGGAGGAAGTTTCAGAAAGGCAACTTGGGGCTGTGGAGGAGGGCAGCTGAAGAGAAGGAGAGGTTTTCTCTTTTTATTTTAAGTTCCAGGATACATGTGCACAATGTGCAGGTCTGTTACATAGGTATACATGTGCCATGG
>CAUYLG010010046.1:0-20515 GCA_963573385.1 Cacajao melanocephalus
TCCAAAGGATTATAAATCGTTCTACTATAAGGACACATGCACACGAATGTTCATTGCAGCACTGTTTACAATAGCAAAGACCTGGAACCAACCCAAATACCCATCGATGATAGACTGGACAGGGAAAATGTGGCACATATATACCATGGAATACTATGCAGCCATAAGAAACGATGAGTTAGTGTCCTTTGTAGGGACATGGATGAATCTAAAAACCATCATTCTTAGCAAACTGACACAAGAACAGAAAATCAAACACCACATGTTCTCACTCATAGGTGGGTGTTGAACAATGAGAACACATGGACACAGGGAGGGGAGCATCACACACTGGGGTTTGTCAGAGGGAAATAGGGGAGGGACAGCGGGCGCTGGGGAGTTGGGGAGAGAGAGCATGGGGAGAAATGCCAGATATAGGTGAAGGGGAGGAAGGCAGCAAATTACACTGCCATGTGTGTACCTATGCAACAATCTTGCATGTTCTTCACATGTACCCCAAAACCTAAAATGCAATTAAAAAATAAAAATAAAAACAAAAAAGAAGTCATTTTACTGCTCTCAGCCTCGGACACCTCATCTGCATGTGAGGAGCTTGGGCTAGATGGTATTATGCTGAGTTAAATTATAGATCCTATAATACTTCTCACTTTGCCCCCACTCAAGTTCTCTGAGTCATCCTCTTCTGCCCTCCCCCGCTCCCACGTTGATTGACAGCACTGCAAGCTGATTGGCCCTTTCTCCTCTGGCGATGTGGGGGATGGCGCCCTGTGTTATAAATAAATTAACAGGGTGGGGCGGGGCAAAGGGAGGGGCTGTCTGAGGCCCTGGGAGAGCTCATTAGCAGGGAAAGCTCCTTAACTGAGGACTTCTGATCTTCAGCCCTGATTCACTCAAGCAGTCACAAGCAAAAAAAGAGGAAAAAGAGGAGCTGGGGGAGATTCATGTGTACGGGGCACTGGGGGCATGATGGGGGTGGGGACCATGACTGGGCTGAGGCGAAGCAGCGAATCACTCCACCAACCCAGGTCAAACTTCGCTGACCTGCCTACAACCAAGACTGGGTCCCTGGCTAGACCCTGGCGCTAAAATATGTGCACCCCAGAGGATGACAGGATCACCCACCAACAAACTGGACTCTTGAAAGATGTGAACCCCTCAGGGAAACCCCAAATAGGTCAAAGTCATGGGCATTCCTCTGGAAACAGAGCTGGAGAGCTGTTGGAGTGACTTCTTAAAGATTATGCTAAGAAGGAGGTGTGCAAAGGCTCATGAACAACCACAGAAATATAGGGGCTTAAGTGACTTGCAGGTAAAGGTCTCAAACTGCTGTGGGATCTGGACAACAGAACGACGCCTCCCCAGAGCTGTCCGTGGTGCTGAAGCCTCTGCCTGAGGCTGGCTCCCAACGGCCTCCATCCTCCACATCAGCTGTCAGCCCACACTACGTCCTGTCCGACCTCAGCCAAATGCAGAGCTAGATGCCTGCCCAGCCCCACTTCCTGCCTGACCAGGACTCCCCCCAGCCTGCCCCAATTCGTGCCTGGTCTGGCCTAACACCTCTGCCAGCTGCCTGCCCAGAACCATGCTGCCAGTTATGCTAACAGCTACCTACACATGTGTTCTATTTGCCCCAGTCTTTCCCAAGCTGGCAGTCTGATTATCCATTCATTTCCCAAAAACACAGCTGGAGGTGGTGAATCAACCATAGGGAGGGGCACTGGGCCTTGGCTGGTCACCCAGAAGGCCAGGCCAAAAGACCAGAGGCAGGAGAAACAGAGCCACCCCTCCACACCCCACCCTGACCAGTGCACCCTAAACGGGATGGCAGAGAGTGGCTTCCCAGTCCAGAAATCCATGCCCACACATCAGCTGGCTAAACAGGAGCCCATCCCAAGCAGAAATTCCCTGGGAGTCTCCTTACTGCTCCACCCCACCACATGTGGGCTCACAAGTTCTGTCTTTAAGGGGTTTGGGAAGAGATACAGATGTTTTGTCCCCTCCAAATCTCATGCTGAAATGTGACCTCCAGTGTTGGAGGTGGGCCTTGTGGGAGGTGTTCAGGTCATGGGGGTACATCCCTAATAAATAGCTTGGTGCTGTCCCCACAGTAATGAGTGAGTTCTCAGTCTGTTCATTCGTGGGAGAGTTGGCTGTTTAAGAGCGCATAGCTCCTCCCCCCTCACCTGCTCCCTCTTTTGCCATGTGACATGCCAGCTCCCCCTCTGCCTTCTGCTGTGATTGGAAGCTTCCTGGGGCCTCACCAGAAGCAGATGCTGGCACTGCACTTCTTGTACAGCTTGCAGAACTGTAGCCAAATAAACCTCTTTTCTTTATAAATTACCTAGTCTCAGGTATTCCTTTACAGCAATGCAAAATGGGCTAACACAGAAGGCTCTGTCACCAGCAGCAATCAGTGGCCACAGTGAGTCTCAGTTAGGGCAGACGTGTACCCCTCCCCTTTCCTATGTGCCAGCAAGTGACTCTGAGCAACTCACTGAATTTCTCTCAATCTCAGTTTTCCTGCCAGGGTTGCCCCACACTATCATGAGATAAAGGACATGAAAGTACTTGGTAAGTTCTAGAATATGGTGCAAGGGGCAGCTACCATTACTATGTAAATCCTACCCAGGCCTCCATGTTACTTTGAGCCTTGTCAAGGGGGATTCAGGAGGCTGGCTGGGGAAAGAGAAGAACACGTAAGTATTTCAATGTGCCTGGGGCTTCTGCGCATGTTGCCTTATTTAATCCAGCGAGGTAGATGTCACTGTCACCATTCCACAGATGAGGTTAAATGACGTGCCCAAGGTCACACTGCCAAGATGCTACCTAGCCAGGATTTAAACCAAATGCTATGTAGTTCCCAAAACTGTGCATTTTGACCATCACACTGACCAACTTCCCTCTTGCCTAGTTACTGCAGCCCACACCATCAGGGCCAGACCTTGTCTCTAAAAACCTGGAGAAGCAACCCAACCTCAAAAGAAGGCCTCTGCTCCCGCTTATCCCCTCAGATCAGACCTCCTGGCTTGTGCTCTGTTCTGAGCCAGACCTGGCCCCAGTTTGCCAAACTGGCTAGAATGTGGCTTTAAACTAGGCCCCCTTTGAAGACACAGCCTTCCTCACCACCACCCCCCATCCAGTCCCTCCCCTCAGCCCTCCACCCAGTACTGTGCTCCAGCTTGTCCCTCCCCAGAAGCAAGAGCACTGGAGGTGCAGTACGTGCCCTTAGCACAAAGGTTCTCTAACATTGCAATGCATGAGAATTACTGCGGCATTCTTGGTCAGATGGTGGCAGGTAAAAGGAAAAGAAAAAAAGAAAAGGATTACTGGGGCAATGCAATGAAAATGCAGTCATCACCCAGAGATCCTCAGTCAGCGGAGCCACAGTGGGGTCCAGAAATCTGGATTTTTAAGGAAGTGATTCCAAAGCAGGTGGTCCATGCTGCCCTGGACTCTCAGGCCTGTGGTCTTTTCTCTGGGCTGGAAGGTTGCAGTGATTATGGATCCCAAATACTACACTTCTCAGTGGCAGGTGTCACTCCCATGTGAGGCAGCTCTCACTGTCACTGTTCTGCATCACAGAGACCATGTAGTGGTTCTTCCCTTCTCCCACTTTACAGATGAGAAAGTTGGGGCCTAGAGAGAAAAGGAGACTCCTCCAAGGTCAGGCCACTGGTTACTGGTAGAACCAGGACTGGGGCCTGGGGCTGCTGACAGTCAAGCCAGCCCAGTGCCCAGAGGCCCAGACATCCAGGGAGGTGGTGGCAGGAAGTAAAGCCATGGTGGCCAAAGAACCTTTGGGTCACTTAGCTGTGAGGCCGTCGCGTGACTCCACAGGGACTAGGAGCCTTTCACATTGATTTATGAGGTGGTCCCTGCTAGAGGACTCCTGGGCAGAGATGCCATTTGTTACTTCCCCAAGGAAAGCCCCAAAATGATGATCACAGCACACAGCCCCAGCACATGCACACACACACAGCCTCTCATTAATAACTCCCGGGCCATCTGGTACAACAGCAACTGGGGCTCCAGACCTGGGCATCGGGAGCAGGAAACGTGACAAGAGGTGGCACAGAGCTGGGTTCTTTCTGCCAACAAGAGAGGAGCTTGTGCAACACACTGAATGAAAATTTGGGGAAAGCACAGGTGCATCCATACTCAAATCTACAGGAGCGTGGGACCTCCTCGGAGTTCAACCCAGTCCACATTAAAGGTCTACAGCAGCACTGTGCAACAGAACTTTCTGCCATGATGGAGACATTTATCTTCTCTAAGACTCCAGTCACTGCCCACATGTGGCTATTGAGCACTTTATATGTGCCTAATGGGACTAAGGACATTTTTAACTTGAATAAACGCTAAAATGAGTTAATATATTAACTCACTTAAATCTCACAAGAGATCAATGAATAGGGACCACTATTTTCCTCGTTTGTTGAATGAGGAAGCTGAGGCACAAAGAGGGCAAGTAACTTGTCCAAGGTCACTCTGGCTAGTAGGTAGTAGAGCTGAGAATTAACCCAGTCTGGATCCAGTCTCTTTTTTTCTCTTTTTCTTTTTTTTTTTTTTTTTTGAGACAGGGTCTTGCTCTGTTGCCCAGGCCAAAGTGTAGTGGCGCAATCATGGCTCACTACAGCCTTAACCTCCCAGGCCCACCTCAGCCTGAGTGGCTGGACCACAGGTGCACGCCACCATGCCCAGCTAATTTTTTAATTTTCTGTAGAGATGGTGTCCCACTGTGTTGCCCAGGCTGGTCTCAAACTCCTCTGCTCAAATGATCATCCGACCTCGGTCTCCCAAAGTACTGGGATTATAGGTGTGAGCCACCACACCTGGCCCAGAGTCTCTTTTAACCACTACCTAAGTGGTTAAAACTGGCTTGCTGCATTCCAGACACACTGTCTGGGCTACACTGCAATATACGTGCATGCACACATCCACATCCATGAGGGCTTGTCATGAATAAAACACCAGCAGTGGCATTTGGAGCCTTTACTCAGTGAAAGAGACATGGGCCCCTGAGTGACAGAGTGACCAGTCTGACGGGAAGTACAACCCCTGTCCTGGAGCACCTTCCAATCAGATGGAAGAAGCAAAGAAATTACATGGGTTCAAGCTGGGGGGTCGGGGGGGTTCATAAATCTGAAGGGAAGTATCCTATTGAACTGTTGACTCCCTGGCTCCATGTCAGCTGGTCCTAAGAAAGTCTTTGGGGTTCCTAGGAGCTCTAGGGTGAGCTCTCCCTGAGCCTCTCTGAAAGTGAAGGTTTGGAGAAAGCAAAGCGTGGCATCTCACATGATCACTTCTCTCACACTCCAGAGAAGGTTGGGGGGGGGCGGTGCACTACAGCTAATTAGGAAAATGCATTAAGGACATAACTTACAAATGGTCCCATGGGTCCCCACATCTCATTTGCATTGAGCTGTTGTTACCTTATTGATTATATTAAATTAGGAGATAGTCACAACTGTCTGCAATACAACAATTACCATCATCAAACCAATTAGTATCAAATGGGATGTGGTCCCTGTCACTCCAGTGCTGCACTTGGCTATTTCCAACACCATCAGCCCGGCCTTACAAAATAATTGTGTTTCTAATGAAACGGTGGCAATCAGCAGAAATCCTCCCAAGAGACCCACCCCTCTTTCCACAGTTCAATGTCAGGATATCTTGAAACACAAGCACAGCCTGGGCGCAGCGGCTCACGCCTGTAATCCCAGGACTTTGGGAGGCTGAGTGGGTGGATCACTTGAGGTCACAAGTTTGAGACCAGCCTGGACAACTTGGTGAAACCCTGTCTCTACTAAAAATGCAAAAACTGCCCAGGTGTGTTGGCACGCACCTGTAATCCCAGCTACTTAGAAAGTGAAGGTTTGGAGAAAGCAAAGCATGGCATCTCACATGATCACTTCTCTCACACTCCAGAGAAGGTTGACCCAGGAGGCAAAGGTTGCAGTGAGCCGAGATTGCACCACTGCACTCCAGCCTCGGCAATAAAGCGATACTCCATCTCAGGAAAAAAAAAAAAGAAAGAAAGAAAGAAACACAAGCACAAGCAAACTAATACAGCTGGTGTCTTCAGTAGCCCAAGACCTATGGACAAGCTACCCCCGGCCCCAGAAACCCCTCATCCATCAATTACACCGTTTCATTCATAGATAAGTTCACACACAATCCATGTGTGCAAACTTGATTGTCCACACCCTCTCATAACTAGAATACACACACAAAACATGTTCAAGCCCACTCACACACAAATACACACACACCTCTCCATGAACTTCATGCACACACACCCTTAGCTCACCCTGAAGCAAAGGCACACATACTCATACCCACGTGCCCTCACACACTGTCATACCTTCTACACAGGCCTGCACCCAGCACGTATGTGCAGTTACACACACAACTGTTCACCCAACACCTATAAGCAAGCACATGCTAAACAGACAGACACAAACCTACACAAGTAATCAAACCCAGGATACAGACTTATACACGCATAGCCCGGCATCTGCACGGTGACTCATCACACTCTCCCACAGTCACACACAAGCACACACCAGTTTTGGAGACACTTTAGATGGAATCCAGGAGTCTGGCAGGAGGACGCTAAGACCCCTTCTCCTTGCTGCTCAGGCCCAGGAACCTCATTCTTCAGAACCGGAACCCCTAAGACGGGCACACCTACTCCATAGTGCAGGGGGGGCGCCTCGTCCAAGGTCTCTGGCAGCTTTGCAGTTCTCTCAACGATTGCAAAAGAGGCAAGTGAGGAGAGAAGGGCAGAAAACCAGATGCCCTGGGCTTTCCTGTGCAGAGAAGCTTCCTCATAGCTTCTCCCTCGCGATGGTGTCTGCTCATTTGCTTACACGGCCTTATCCCAGTCACCTTTTATTAAGCACTTACTTTACGCCTGTCAAGGAGATATTCCTTCCTTGACTCAATCAATATTTCCTGGGTGCCTCCCATGCCCTGGGTGCTGTTTTGGTGCTCAAGATTCCACCGTGAGCAAAACAGAGTCCCTGTTCTTGTGATACGGTCTACAGGCAGAGACCGACCAGGAAGTTATAAACCACCACACATAAATATGTAAGAGCTGGGAATAAAAATAAAGCAGACAAAGAGAACAGAGGGTGGGGTACTGTCTCAGACAAGGAGGTCAGAAAGGTCTCCGTGGTGAGCTGACATTTAAGGGGTGACCTGCCAGAAGGTGGAACAAGCCATGTAAATACAGCCCTGTGTCACATACCATTTCAGTCATCCATACAACAGTGGTCCCATAAGGTTATAACGGACCTGAAAATGTCCTATCGCTAGTGGCACAGTCGCCTCATAACATCAAGCTGTGGGAATGTCATAGCGCAACAGGTTACTCATGTGTTCATGGTAGTGCTGGTGTAAGCTAACCTACTGTGCTGCCGGTTGTGTGAAAGTCTAGCACAAGGGGCCGAGCGCGGTGGCTCACCCCTGTGATCCCAGCACTTTGAGAGACCAAGGCGGGCAGATCACTTGAGGTCAGGAGTTCGAGACCATCCTGGACAACATGATGAAACCCCATCGCTACTAAAAATACAAAATTAGCTGGGTGCGGTGGCACATCCTGTAATCCCAGCTACTCGGAAGGCTGAGGCAAGAGAATCGCTTGAACCCAGGAGGCGGAGGTTGCAGTGAGCCAAGATCATGCCACTGCACTCCAGCCTGGGCAACATGAGCAAAACTCCATCTCAAAAAAAAAAAAAAAAAAAAGTCTAGCACATACAATTGTGTACAAGTACATCATACTTGATAATAAATGATGTTACTGACTTATGTATTTACTATGCTATACTTTTTATTGTTATTTCAAAGTGTACTCCTTCTACTTATATTAAAAAAAAAAAAAAAAAAAAAGCTAACTGTAAAGCAGCCTCAGGCAGTCCTTGAGGAGCTATTCCAGAAGGCACTGTTCTCAGAGGAGATGACAGCTCTAGCGTGCTCCTGCCCCTGAAGACCTTCCAGCAGGATGAGATGTGGAGGTGGAAGACAGTGATATTGATGATCCTGACCCCAGGTAGGCCTAGGCTATTGTGTGTGTGTGCCTCCATTTTTGACCAAAAAAAAAAGTCTAAAAAGAAAAAAAAAAGAAAAGGAAATAATTTTACAATAGAAAAAAGCTTCTATCGACAGTTTTCACAAAAGGTATCTATGAAAAGAAGAAAAAAGCTTATAGAATAAGGAGATAAAGAAAGTATTTTTATACAGCTGTATATGTTTGTGTTTTAAGCTACATGTTATTACAAGGGTCCAAAAGTTTTTACAAATCAAGAAAAGACAAAGTAAAAATGATGTTGCCAGGCATGGTGGCTCACGCCTGTAATCCCAGCACTCTGGGAGGCTGAGATGGGTAGATCATGTGCGGTCAGGAGTTCAAGGCCAGCCTGGTCAACATGGTGAAACATCATCTCTACTAAAATGCCAAAAATTAGCCAGGTGTGTGGCAGGCGCCTATAATCCCAGCTACTCAGGAGGCTGAGACAGAAGAATCACTTAAACCCGGGAGGCAGAGGTTGCAGTGAGCTGAGATCACACTATTGCCTGGGCAACAAGAGTGAAACTCCGTCTTAAAATTTAAAAAAGAGTACAAATGTTATAGTAAGATACGTTTTTATTATTGAAAAAAAGTTTATAAATTGAGTGTAGCCTAAGTGTACAGTGTTTATAAAGTATACAGTAGTGGTCCGGGTGCAGCGGCTCATGCCTATAATTCCAGTACATGGGAAGGCCAAGGGGGGCAGATCACTTGGGATCAGGAGTTCAAGATCATCTGGCCAACATGGCAAAACCCCGTCTCTACTAAAAATACAAAAATCAGCAGGGCGTGGTGACGCATGCCTGTAATCCCAGCTACTTGGGAGGCTGAGACAGGAGAATTGCTTGAATCCGGGAGGTGGAGGTTGCAGTGAGCCAAGATCGCACGGCACTGCAGCCTGGGTGACAGAGGGAGACCCTGTCGCAAAACATAAAGAAAAAAAAAAAAGAACCCATCCTTATCACTAAGTGACACATGGCTGTGACTGTGGGGAGGGTGCTGGGCAGAGGGAACAGCCAGTGCAAACGGACTGCAGCAGGTGCACAGGTGCCATTCCTCAGAGCAGCAATGCAACCAGCCTAGCTGGGGAGAGTAAGCAAGGGAGGTGCTGCAAGGCATGGCCTATTTCAGGTATAGTATCTCATTTAGTCCTCATAGCTCTACAGGAGACGGAATATCATCATCTCTAATTTAGATGAGAAAACTGAGGCTCAGAGAGGTAATGGGACAATGCCAGGTCACACAGCTCTGAAGATACTGAGCAGAGATGCACAGCTGGGCCTGCCCGTTCCAGGACTGCCTGTTAGCCCCAGGCCCTTTCTTCCCTCACATACCCATCTCCCTGCCAGGCTGTGCAGGGTCTGTTAACATAAAGTCATGCTCTAGCTTATGTTCACATGGTCATCAAAGTCATGATGGATCTATTAATTTATTGCTGGAGTTTTCATTACACACATTATTACAACGCACATGATTATGGTCGTTGGTGGAGCTTACAACTACAAACACCATTAATAACTCAACTCTT
Source organism: Cacajao melanocephalus (assembly GCA_963573385.1). Classification (NCBI taxonomy): domain Eukaryota; kingdom Metazoa; phylum Chordata; class Mammalia; order Primates; family Pitheciidae; genus Cacajao; species Cacajao melanocephalus. Next base: position 9,600 of record CAUYLG010010046.1, read on the forward strand.
CCCATCACCACGAAGCGGCCTTCTCCAGGGTCCCTAACAACATACACACAGAGCCAGGCAGGGACTCCTATGAGTGCTGAGGAAACAACCTCCGTATCAGAGAGTGGTGCCTCCAAATCCTCAGCTGTCTGCCCCAGCCCCCCGCAGTCACTCCCTTTATCCACCCCAGGGAGATGGCCCTGGCTCTAGCCATCCCAGAGCTGTCCTCCTCCATCTTGGCTCTGCTGCCTGGAGTTATCTTGATTCACTTGTTTCTTTGGGTTCAAGTGGAAGAGAGAGCACAAGCAGCCTGTAACATGCAGAGAATTGAACACTGACTGTGGCTAATCCACAATTCAAGGTCCTGTATTAGGCAGGAAGGAAGGAAGTCCCTGGAACAAAACAGCACAGGTTCAAAGAGGTTGCCAGAATCATCTCTAGGCTAAAAAGAGATGAAGAAATAAGAAAATATAATGGCCAGGCACAGTGACTCATGCCAGTAGTCCCAGCAATTTGGGAGGCTGAGGCAGGCAGATCACAAGGTCAAGAGATCAAGACCATCCTGGCTAACATGGTGAAACCCTGCCTCTACTAAAAAATTAGCTGGGTGTCGTGGTGCACACCTGTAGTCCCAGCTACTTGGGAGGCTGAGGCAGGAAAATTGCTCGAAGCTGGGAGGCAGAAGTTGTAGTGAGCCAAGATCGCACCAGTGCACTCCAGCCTGGTGACAGAGGGAGACTCCGTCAAAAAAAAAAAAAAAAAAGAAAAAGAAAATATTTTTGCATCTAGATCTTTGAAAATGCTATATGTAGGCCTTTCTCAGTTAATCTTGACAATGATCTCACAACAGAATCATTATGTGCATTTTATAAATGTAGACGCAGTGGCTCAGAGACATTGAACCACTTGCCTGAGGTTACACAGCTACTAAGTGGTAGGGCTGGGATTTAAACCTAGGTTGACCTGGCATCACAGCCTGTGGTTCTGCCTGAGCTGCCCAGATCAAAGGGATTGAGAAGGGTCACGGCATGCCCAGCTGACTGTCTGCAGCCAGACGGTCCCTCTGCCGTGGCCCTCTCCCTACAGAGGCACCCAGGAGGAGTGGACTTTTGTTTGTTTGTTTGTTGAGACAGAGTTTTGCTCTTGTTGCCCAGGCTGGGGTGCAATGGCATGATCTCGGCTCACTGCAACCTCCACCTCCCAGGTTCAAGTGATTCTCCTGCCTCAGCCTCCCGAGTAGCTGGGATTCCAGGCCCACACCACCACACCCGGCTAATTTTGCATTTTTAGTAGAGACGAGGTTTGTCCACATTGGTCAAGCTGATCTTAAACCCTCAACCTGAGGTGATCCGCCCACCTCCACCTCCCAAAGTGCTGGGATTACAGGCGTGAGTCACTGCACCCGGTGGGGAGTAGACTTAAGACAGCAAAAGGGAGGGAGGGAAGGGGAATTGGAGGAGAGAGAAATAAGGAAGAGGGGATTGAGGAAGAAAACAAAGGAGTTAAAGAGGATGAGAAAGGAATAAAGAAGGAGACAAAGGAAGAGGAGGCCCAGCACTCCACCACCCTCCACCCCACTCCATACCTAACTTGCATTTACCACATGTGATCCTTAACCCATATTCCAATATATGGCAGGAATTAGACTGTCTGCTGCACAGGAGCAAGAACTAAGATCCAGTGGCCTTTCCAAGGCATTCCACATACATTCTTTTTTTTTTTTTTTTTTTTGCAAAAAAGATCCCCATCTGTTGCCCAGGCTGGAGTGCAGTGGCACAATCACAACTCACTGCAGCCTCAACCTCCCGGGCTCAAGCGATCCTCCCACCTCAGCCTCCTGAGTAGCTGGGACTATAGGCACACACCACCACACTTGGCTAATTTTTGTACTTTTTGTAGAGATGGAGTTTTACCACGTTTCCCAGGCAGGTTTTGAACTCCTGGGCTCAAGCGATCCACCCACCTCGGCCTCCCAAAGTGCTGGGATTACAAGCATGAGCCAAAACACCTGGCCTGCATTCTCTCATTTTAACCTTCATAGCAACATTCTTCATGAGTGAGCAGCCACACAACACTGCTGTCCTTTCTCCCCTCACATGCTTCCACATCTCTGTGCCTCTACCTAAAATGCTGTCCCCTCGCCCATTCCCAGCCTGGCTGACTGGCAAACTCCCATCCATCCTTCAACACTCAACTCCAATGTCACCACCTCTATGGAGCCACCCTGACTCTCTCCAGCTATACTAGTTGAGTAATGGACATATGTAGGAAAAGGTCATTTTCTTCTCCTCCCTGCCCTCGATCTCATCTTCCTGAGGTCACAACAGATGACACATATCTTTTCATATACTGTCATTCCTCAGTATTCACAGGGGGATTGGTTCTAGGACCCCCTCCTCCCAGATACCAAAATCTGCAGATGCTCAAGTTCCTGATATAAAATGGTATTATATTTGCAACTAACCTCACATACCTACCCATATACTTTTGATCATCTCTAGATTACTTATAATGCCTAATGCAATGTAAATGCTATGTAGCTATACTGTATTATTTTTGTATTGATTTTTGCTGTTACATATTTTTTCTTTTTTTCACATTTTTAAGCTATAGTTTGTTGAATGAATCTATGGATACAGAACCCCCTGATACAGAGGGCTGGCTGTAATTTTCCAGACCCTTACAGACACAAAAAAACATATGGGCTTTTAAACTTTCTATTTATTGGCTGGGCACAGTGGCTCACGCCTGTAACCCCAGCATTTTGAGAGGCCAAGGCAGGTGGATCACGTGAGGCCAGGAGTTTTGAGACCAGCCTGGATAACACGGTGAAACCCTGTCTCCACTAAACAATATACAGAAAAGTAGCTGGGTATGGTGGCATGCACCTGTAATCCCAGCTACTCAGAAGGCTGAGGCATGAGAACCACTTGAACCCAAGAGGCGAAGGTTGCAGTGAGCCGAGATTGAGCTACTGTGCTCCAGCCTGGGCGACAGAGAGAGACTCCATCTCAAAAAAAATACATAAAAAATAAATTTCCATTTATTTATCTAATAAAAATAGGATTCACATTACTCCAAACTTGCTTTGTTCACCTAACATATCATGGACCACACTTGAGGTCAGTGCATCTGGAAGGTTCTCCCTCCTGCCATTAGCTGGGTCACCATTCGCAGCAGTCAGTTAACCATTTCCTCCTGATGAATATTACACTGCTTCATTCATGACTACAAATGGTGCGACAGTAAATGTCTTTGTGCATTTATCCTTACATTCTGATGCTCTTATTCCCACAGGCTAGATTCCCCAAAAAGCGATTTGTGAATCAAGGGTGTCTGTACTTTAAATTTTAATTTCCATTGCCGATTTTGTTCCCTAACACTCACAGCAATTCTCAATCCCCAGTGATGGATGCAAAAGCCCTCTTTTCACATCATGGCCAGAACTGGACATTCTTTTTGCATTCTTGCCAAAAGATGGATGATAGTACCTATTCCATAGAATTGTTGTGAGGTTTAAATGTAAAATACAATACTCATCATTTAAGTCTCCAATAAACATTAGCCATTTATGTAACTCCGGTGCTATCTTATTATTATATAGCTAAGGAAAGCCTAGAGTACATAATGACTTCTAGATTCAGGGGATTGTATTTTTTTAAGCAGATTTTTAAGCTAGATTCCAAGCCAGGCTTCCCTGACCAGCTTCGTGGCTCTCAGCTAGCCGCTTGACCTCTTGGAACTTCAGTTGCTTCACCTGTAAAATGGGGATGATGAGCCCTGGGCTTCCTCCTTCACAAAGGAGTAATAGATCTCAAATGAATTCATGAATGTGAAACCACCCTGGGAAAAAAAAAAAAAAAAACTAAGACTTCACACAGGTGTTGGGGGTTAAACTACCAGTTCCACCAATGACCACGCATAACCACTGGGTAATTACCAGGAAGCCACTTCTTAAAGAAGCGGCAACCATCACAGTCAGAGAAGAAGGTAGAGGTCCCATGATTCTTGGTCCTTGTATTAGTTCATTCTTGCAATGCTATAAAGAACTACCTGAGACTGGCTAATTTATAAAGAAAAGAGGCTTAATGGGTTCACAGTTCCACACGGCTGAGGAGGCCTCAGGAAACTTACAACTAATGGTGGAAGGCGAAGGGGAAGCAGGCACGCCTACATGGCAGGAACAGGAGGAAGAGAGAGAGCAAAGGGAGAGGTGCTGCACACTTTCAAACAACCAGATCTGGCAGAACTCTCTCACTAGCAAGAGCACGGCAAGGGGGACCCTGTGATCCAATCACCTCCCACCAGGCCCCTCCTCCAAACCTGGGGATTACAATTCAACATGAGATTTGGGTGGGAACACAGAGCCAAACCATGTCAGTCCTCAACCCTTCAACCAGGCATTTGTGCTCCAGGAATTCTTGAGAACAGGACACATCTGTTGCTATGAGTATGGGGTCATGTAACAAGCTCCAATAGAATCCCTTCCTACTCACAGATGTCCCCTAACCCAGAAGCTATTGTCAGCTGTCTGACATTTCACCGTCAGAGACCCACTCCTCCCTACAATACTCCCCGGAGAATCAAGTGCATTCCCATGACTTCTCATATAACTTACAAAACATTTCCTGAGCACACGCTTTGTGCCAGTACGGTGCCCTGTACTCTGCACACAGTACCTCAGGATCACCTCTAGCCTGACGCTGCCCACTTCTACAGCTCTGACTTCTCCCCAAGCTTCAGGCCCGCGTTCCCATCTGTCTACTAGAAACCTTGCCCTCAACGTCCCACAGGCATTACAAACTCCTCAGACCCCAGAGTGAACTTATCAGCCTTCTCCACAAACCCAGCTTCCCTCCTCCTGCTCATCTCTGGGCCTGGCCTCCTGATCCTCCAGGTCACACCACCAAAAGCCTCAGCATTCACCAGCGAAAGGAGGGTCCCTCTCCTCACCACCCACAACCCACCAGTTATTCAGCCTGTACATTCCGGTGTCTTCTCCATCACCCATCCAGGGCCAGGTCTAGGATGCGGTGAGTGAAGCAAAATTAAGGAGGCTTCTGCAACAGGCCACTTAAATGTAGTGTCCCCAGAGCCTCACTTGCCCACCCTGGTCCTGACCTGGCCCACCCTCTAGATCAGGCCAGCTCAGCTCATGTCCTGTCACTGGACTAAGCAGTGACCACCTCCCTGGCCTCCCTGCCTGTCGTCTCCCCTCCAACCAACCTCTTCCCTGCAGCCAGGCAATAGTCACAAGTCTCAGCTTTAACCACATCACATCCTCAAGAACCTCAGAGGACTCACCATCACCTATTGAATTACGTACCAAGCTTTGCATTCACAGAAGACTCACCAGCCTCCACACTGACTAAACCAACTTCTGTTTAAAACTACCCTGCCCAAGACGACCAGCTGAGAGATGGCACCTGATTGGACCATGAATGAGCACCTGAAACAAGGGCAGCCCATCCATAGGCTATCTCACGGCCTATCACACGGCCTGATACAAAAGGCTTCACAAAGTGACAATAGTCATCAGCTGAGCCGCTCGGATGTCTTCTTTCAGGTTGATGAAACGGAAGGAAAAAGGGAAGAATTGGCGAACTCTTAGCAGGACAGGAAAGGCAGCCACCAGGAATTGACCCCAAGTTGTGTTAATAGAGTTAATAAATTCCCTCCAGCTGCTGAGGTCCTGGGCCATCTTAAATCCAGTCTGCCTCGGTTTCCCACGGGCCCCGGCCCTCCGACAGTTTCTCTAGTAGGATTCCCACGCGAGTGCCCTTATGATCCCACTAGTGTCTTGAGTGAGCCAGCTTCAGTGGACCTCTGATCCATAAAACCAAAACATCCAAGGCTCTTTGCAATACAGCCCTGCTTAGAATCTTAGCGGCAAGGGAAGTAACAGACACCCCTTCAAGCTGGCATCACTGGGGCTTTTGCTACAAAGATACAAGGAACTTCGTGGAAGAGGACTGGAGCTAGAAAGCAGAAGCCACCAGGAATATCAGTCCCTTCTCTCTCCCTCCACAGTCCACTTCGTTGCTGGATAGAATACGCCCAGCCTCCCAGTGAGAGATCCAATCACTCACATAGACAAACCCTGCTCTCTCCCAGTCTCCGCTCTATATTTCCAGAAAAGAGAGTCTAATTGACACTATTTGGGTCAGACATCTAATCAGCCATGAATCATGAGACCAGCTCATCAGGGAGACACATGGCTCCTGAGCCTCTGAATTCTCCTTCTAGGTTAATCATGGCCCTCTCCCAGTTCAGCCCTCCCATGGCTGTGTCCTCAATGAGGTTCTCAGGTGGGAATTAGAAGTAGGCGTCCCTGTCTTTCCTAAGCTTGATCTGGCTCACTCAGGCCTGGCACTGTGTGAAGAAGACTGCATCCCACCAAGACCCAGGGCAGAAGACAGCTGTCTAGAGAGGGATGGAAACCCCAGCTCCTGCCAGACACCCCGAGCTTGACTGTGACACTCACACACCCACAAGAAAAGGGGCATCCAGCATTTCTGTGCAGTTCCAAAAAGCTGGAGACATATCACACCCACAAATAATAATCATGATTTTCTGTAATTATTATTTGTGTATTTTGCATAATTGTCATAATTATTATCATCAGCTCATCAGTTTCCCATCCCAGCATGCCCTCCTCCCGTCCTCAGCCCTGAAATCTGATCACATGGGCACCCTTCCCTGCCTCTGACTTCCTCCGGACAGCCAGTACTCAGGGATCCCCTCGGGAAATGGATCAGATGTTCCTGAAGGCTCTTCTCCCGTTTGTTCTTCCAAAATATTTCTGGCCTCAGTGCTAACTCTGTGCAGGGCTGTGGTCGCTGCTGAGTGAGGAGACAGGGATGAGAGAGGAGCTCCCTCACTCCCTCACTCTAGGGAAATAAATAAGGCCTCCCTGCTTCACTCCAACCAGCCGTGTGCTGAAGCCAGCTTGTGCCAGCTTGTGCCAGCTCAGGAGATCAGACCATTAGCATCTCATCCCAGCCATGTGTTCAGCGGCATCACGTTGATAGCTCAAGATCAGTCACAGTGGGAGGTGTATTTTACACCACAGCAATTGGCCAAAAGGCAATTTTTCTGAAGTGACCAATGTTAAATGTTTAATAGCACACCCTCACACCCACTCTTCACACTACACACAGGTGCTTTTTTTTTTTTTTTTTTGAGATGGAGACTCACTCTGTTGCCCAGGCTGGCGTACAGGGATGCAATCTCAGCTCACTGCAGCCTCCACCTCCTGGGTTCAAGTGATCCTCCTGCCTCAGCCTCCCCAGTAGCTGGGACTATAGGCATGCACCACCACGCCCAATTAATTTTTGTATTTTTAATAGAGACGGGGTTTCACCATGTTGGCCAGGCTGGTCTCAAACTCCTGACCTCAGGTGATCTGCCTGCCTCAGCCTCCAAAGTGCTGAGATTAGAGGTGTGAGCCACCGTGCCCGGCCACAAGGTACTCTTTAAAGACTGTAAATGTAAGACTCACTCTCCCTGCATTGCCCCCAGGTAAATCCCAAACTCTTAACTGTCAGGACCCCAAAGCCTTGCATGCCAAGGCCCTAGACCAACCCTCTGTCTTCCTCCTTTACCATCTCCCCATGTCCTTTCAGACCCTTCTGTGCCCCAGAGAAGTCATCTCCAGGCCCCACACTCTCTGCCCTCCAGTCTCCACTACACACCATCCCTGCCTGAAATGCCTGAAACACCTCCACCCACAACCTTCTCCCCTTCACCCCTTGGGTCTTGGTTGAGACACCACATCTATCTGGCATCTTCAGGGACTTCACTGACCCGCAGCCTGGGTTAGAAACTGCCGCCCGATGCGCCCAGTACCCACTGTCATGGCAGTGCTATGCATGGTGATCCTGTATCTACACACCTAGAGCCCCACTTCACTGCAGGTCCCATAAGGCAGGAGTCAAGTCTAATTCAGTGTCTGGCACAGAGTCTAACACTGTGGAATTGAAATTAATTACATTGAATTGAATTGAATTGAATTGAATGAACACAGCAGCCCAAGATACTAACCAGGGCTGTGGTCAGTGCCCTCACAGAGGCCCAAATAGAATGCCCTGAGAGGGTCAGACTAGGGCAGGGCGCTTCTGATGGACGAGTCTGGAGAGGCGTCCTGGACATGTCCCCAGGGAGAAACACCAGGCCACACCTTCCTTAATGGGACAATTCATGAGGCTCGGGATCATGAACTCAGCAGCTCCCACTCAGTGGCACGCCTTACACCAACTCACTGCTTCTTGTCTACCTACTCCACACTCCTTAGGGGGCACCCTCAGTCAGGCCCACCCTCAGGTCCCTGTCTGCTCCCAGCTTCACACTACTTCTATTACGGGAACCACCACCTGTACCTCTTTCACATGCGCACACACACACACACACACACACACACACGAATGCACATCTCTGACTTAGCCCCAAGAGGGTCTGAGGCTGAATTTCACACATCCCTAGAGGAAGAAACGGGGGTTTAATATAAGATAGTAAAATTGATTTGAAAGGAGCCGAAAATGTGCTATTTGTTACATATCTAAGTATGCAGATTGAGATTCCTATACCACAGTTAACATTTATTGAGAAACATCGAGAAGCAAAACAAAGACCAGCAGAACTAAATTAAATAGTAACAAAATAATATAAAACCTGAAAGGCTGGCTCTGGTGGTGCACATCTGTAATCCCAGAGTTTTGGGAGGGCAAGGCAGAAGAACAGCTTGAGGCCAGGAGTTCAAGACCAGCCTGGACAACACAGCAAGACCCTGTGTCTACCAAAAGTGCTTTAAAAAATGAGCTGTGTGTGGTGGCATGTGCCTATAGTCCCATCTACTTGGGAGGCTGAGGGTGGAGGATCTCTGGAGTCCAGGGGTTCAAGGTTACAATGAGCTATGGTCGTGTCACTGCATTTCAGCCTGGGCAAACACCGTGAGACCCCATTTCTTTAAAAAATAAATCAAAATTAAAATTAAAAAAAAAACAGGCCAGGTGCAGTGCCTCACACCTGTAATCCCAGCCCTTTGGGAGGCTGAGGCAGGCAGATCACTTGAGGTCAGAAGTTTGAGGCCAGCCTGGCCAACATGGTGAAACCCCATCCCTACTAAAATTACAAAAATTAGCCAAGTATGGTGGTGTGTGCTTATAATCCCACCTGCTTGGGAGGCTGAGGCAGGAGACTCCCCTGAACCCAGGAGGTGGAGGTTGCAGTGAGCTGAGATTTCACCACTGCACTCCAGCCTGAGTGACAGAGCAAGACTCCGTCTCAAAAAAAAAAAAAAATCACCTGAGTATGTTAATGTACCAGAGGTTCATGTGCCAGTGAAGATATTCAAGTAGTTCGCTGAAGGGGAAAACTGAAGGTTTTTTAATGCCAGAAAGGGTGAAGGCAGTTTACTGTGGTTCTTTTACTCACAGATGAAAACTAGCACTCTACCAAGAACAGGATGGAGGAGGAGTCCGGTGGTTATGCACAGCTGGACACAGCAAATCCCACTGCTCACAGGTCCAGGGTCTCCAGTTCAGTCCAGAAAGGATCCGGCACAGGTCACATGGTGACAACAGCCTTCAGCTTTGATCCGTCGTAGGCAAGTGCTTCTGAAAGTAGATGTTCTCCCTTGTCCAGTGCTAACACTTCTTGTGCACTTACTATGCTTAAGGATTCTGCCTCCCTCAACTAGAGGGGCAGCGATTAAGAATCAAAGCTGAGGGGCCAGACCACCTGTATCCAATTCCCCATTTATGACTTGAATAAGTCAATACCTCAGCTTCCTCTTCTATAAAACAGGTAATAGTAATAGCAACAGCAACTACCACATAGGACGGTCAGGAGGATTAGATGTGTTATTCTGTGGATAGCCCTTGGTAGATAGAATCTTTTTTTTTTTTTTTTTGAGTCGAGGTCTCACACTGTTGCCCAGGCTGGAGTATGGTGGTGCCATCTCGGCTCACTGCTACCTCCACCTCCCAGGTCCAAGCAATTTTCCTGCCTCAGCCTCTCGACTAGCTGGGACCACAGGCACATGCCACCACACCCGGCTAATGTTTTGTATTTTTAGTAGAGACAGGGTTTCACGGTGTTAGCCAGAATGGTCTTGATCTCCTGACCTCGTGATCCACCTGCCTCAGTCTCCCCAAGTGCTGGGATTACAGACGTAAGCCACCACGCCCAGCCGGTAAATAGAATCTTTTAAGAGATGACCATTATTGTCTCATTAATCTTGACATCAAGAGGCAGGTCGTATTCTTATCTCTGATTTAGAGACGAGGCACAATGACTTGCTCACAGCCCACTTCCAACCACACGCAGCTGCCGTCGCCACTGCACCCCAGGTTCCAAGAATTGGCAGTGCCATGCCAGGGCTTGGGGCAGGGAGGGCTTGCTCATGGTGGCCACTACTCAACAATGATGCTGTGAGATGCTGCTATGGCTTAAATATGGTTTGTTTGGCCCCAGTAAGTCTCATCCCCAGTGCTGGGGGTGGGACCTGGTGGGTGGTGTTTGAGTCGTGAGGCTTGGTGCCATTCTCATGGGAGTGAGTGAGTTCTCACTCTTAGTTCCCCTGAGAACTGGTTATTGAAAAGAATCCAGCACCTCCTCTTCTCTCTCCCTGCCTCTCTCCCCCCTCCCCCTCTCTCCCCCCTCCTCTCTCCCTCTCCTCCTTCCCTCTCTCCCTTCCCCCCTTCTCCCCTCTCTCCCACCTCCCCCCCTCCCACTTCCCCCTCTCTCCACCCTTTCCTCTCTCTCCCCCTTCCCTCTTTTCCCCTTCCTGGTCTCTCCTCCCTCTCTCTCACTCCTCTCACCCTCACTCTCTCACGCACTCCCCCCCCCCCCTGGCACCCCCCCACCTGCGGTCACCCCCCCTCGCCCCCCGCCACACACACCCCCACCCGCCCTCCCGCACACACCCGCGCACCCGC